>PVJD01006460.1:0-98132 GCA_004026545.1 Mormoops blainvillei | reverse complement strand
GTGTAAGGGGCATTTGTAAGTCACATTACAACAGTAAATGTGCAGGAGGTGCTGGTGGGCGCTGTCGGCTGGAGGCTGCGCTGCTGATTTCAGCAGCTTCATCACTTCCTTCAGTGAATGACAAAGGCGCCCTGTGTGCCAAAGGTTCTTCTTTTATCTAAAATGCTGTGAAAATTCTGTTAAATATGCTAATACTAACGCAGTAAAAAGCTGCATTCTACCTAAAAACGAGAATAAAAATCAACCAAACTAGGAATTTCTAGTTTGTTATTGTGCCTACTTACCCCAGCTCCATGACTACATTAATGCCATAAAAGATGTGATAATTATTTATATAATATCTGAAAACTGTTCAGTCACCGAGCGCTCCAGATTTCTCAAGGTTGTGTGATTCAGTTTCCGTGTGTGTGTGTGTGAGAGAGAGAGAGAGAGACACACACACACACAGTTAAGTGCACAGAGGGCCCTTTTCTTCACCTTGATTCCCCTTCGGGCTCTGTTCCTGTACAAGCTACTCCAAAGTCTAGCCTTAGAGTTTCTCATAACAACCCTGTTACACTGATCGCACAAGATGTTCTGGCGCTCACATCCTCACATATATATTCTGTCATAAGATCCAAGGATACAGCCTGTTTTTTTAACTTGACAAATGTATCTGAACATTCTTTCGTGCAGATGTAAGTAAATATACTTTTATGTCATTGTTGTAGTGACTGCATAATATTACTGAATTCATAAATCTGCTCTACTTCAACAGCTAGAAAGTCCCAATTTTTCACTATATCATTGCTCCCTTGGAAGATTTCAAATGACCCTTCTGCAATTCTACTGGGCTGCTACATGGCAGTTCACATGTGACTGTCGCACCACCATCCTTTGGTTCCCATCGACCCTCTTCTCTTCTCAGTCCTTTTCCTTTTCTCCTCAGACTCCTTTCCCATTGTTTGGTTCCAAAGGGTAGATGCCTCGCCTGTCCTGCCCTCACTGTGTACCATCACCCTGAGTGTTCTCTCTTTACACAGCACCTCAACTCCCATCAGGTGCTGCTGAATTCCAGATCTTTATCTCCACCCATGATCTACTTCTGAGCTTATTCGTTAAGTAACCAACTTCAGGGCACACACCTCTCAAAACTTAAACACTCAATCAAAACACAAACTTTTCCTCTGAACGTATTTTCCAGTCTGGTTCACTGTATCCCAGTTATCGGTACCGCCATCCTGGTCACACTGAGAACTGCTCCTCAGCCTTCCCACTCAGTACTACTCCAGGTCCTAGCTAACAGTTTGACTGACCTTGTTTCCCACTCAGTACTACTCCAGGTCCTAGCTAACAGTTTGACTGACCTTGTGTCATGACCAACTAAAAGCATGAGTGAGTGAACGTGTGTCAGGTTTTACTGTGTACAAGATACCTCACATGGCATTTACCTGCGTGTCCCTCCTCTTGCTCATCGTACCTATTTGTGCCAAAAGTCTCATCACCCTCTCTTCCTTGAAAGGGGAAACTTGGCTGAGATTTCGTAGTTCACAGATGTGTCTTGAATCTCCTTTGTCTTCTCTGTTGCGAATGCCACAAACTTCCATCTTCGTTGCCTTTCTAGAAAAATAATTAATGTAGACACGTCTCCAAAGGTTGTCCTACTTCTCTCTCTCCCTCTCTTTTTTTTTTCAATATACCCTGCATACTGTAGGTGTTTTGAAAATGCCAGTTCTGTAACTCCACTTTTCAAAAACCTCTGGCTGCTCCCCTTTACCTCAGATAAAGATGGAGGCCTTTCCGCCTCATTCACCTTCATGGTCTGCCCCTCTTTCTCTTTCCTTAAGCCCTCTGAGCCCTGCCCGCAGGGAATCACTTTCATTTCTTCAAATCACCAGTCTCCACCATCCCTCCATACTTTCATTCATATTATTGGTTCAGCCTACGACACAATCAATGCCCGCCTTCTCCAACTTGTGAAACATAGCTCATTCCTCGGGGCCCAACTTCTTTGCCATTTTTCTCTGACTCTTGTAGGTAAGAATTCCTTGTCTGCTGTAGCTTGTCGGGTTTACCGGAGGCAGACGCAGAGCTGGGGCCTGGCAGCCTGTGAGGAGAAGGAAGGAAGCAGGGCCGAGCAGTGGGAGAAACAGGCTGAGGTACGGTCTCGGTCCTGGGGCACTGCCAGGAGAGCCGAGGCTGTGGTGGCCCTTTGGAGTTGTGGTGGCCCAGCTGCAACTCTTCTTTATTCCTTTACTCTGTGGCTCATTCTTATTATAGAATTTTCATTTTTTTATATTCGACATCTACTTGACCCTCTACTCCACTTAATTTATTTCTTATGTGCCTACTGCTTAATCCAGTGCCTTGCCCTTAGCGGGTACACAGTAAATGCTTGATGAGTGAATGTAATTTTGTTACCTCATTTTTACAATGGAATACCCAAGACTTTTGAAGGACCTTAGTGAAGAAAGAAATGTGGTTGTGATTTGCCGTACAGTCGCGCTGGTTTCCTTAGCCGAGCAGCTTATCAGCACACACGAATGTCTCAGGTATATAGAGTGACACAGGCCGTGCAGGTGGATAATATTATTCACATGAAGATAATTACACTGAGCCCGAACGCGCAATGTACACAAGAAAATCTATCCATCACTTCTTAGTACCTCATCAACCGTCTTATACTTTTGTCTTTTTCGTACCTTGGATACCAAAGAAAGCATCCACTCTATCTTGTAGATGAGAAACAGGCCCAGAGAAGGTAACTGATCTATCTAAAGTCAAACAACAAATTTTTGGTTTGACATGACTAAACGTAGTGTCTTGACTCCTAGCTCAGTGGCCTCCCTACAATAGATTGCTTATGGTGAAGAGATATATCCCCATCACTGCCTACTGACACTTCAAACCCTTCTGTCTAATGCCAGACTTATAATGTTCCCTCTTCCCACCCAAACCTCCTCAGCTCATGTTTCACGTGTCACTTAATAGCAGTTCTATTTTATTTCTCACTGAAGCTTGAGACCCAAAAACAACCCCAACTCCTCCCTCACACTCCCTCATAACTAACTTCTCGCAGGTCACAACCGTGTGGTAGGGCAGACACCAAGGTAATTAAGACCAAGTTCCTACCCTCAGAGAGCTTACAACCAAGTTGTGGGGGTGGGGGGAGTGGGGAGGAAGAGAAAAATCAACACACACAGTCATAATACAGTGCTCAGTGCTGTCATGATAAATTAAGCCCTGGCACTTGACCCAGACTGTGAGCTTGAGCTGCGTCTTACAGAACAATAGAAATTATCCCAGCGATACACTTGTGGCAAGCATGTTTCTCATTTCAGAATCTGTAGAAAGTGCAGACCGCACAGAGCTCTGTGTAAGAAAGAGCAAGTAACAGAAAATGAAGGTAGCGCTAAGCCAGATTTTAATGGGCCTTTTGTACATCAGTCTAAGGACTTTTGTTTGGGGTTTGCTTTTTGTTTTGACTTATTTTTAGCTTGATGTTGACCAACTGACAGACTTTAAGCAGGGGAGACAAAAGAGCTCTGTGGAGAGTGGATGGAAGTGTAGTTAGTGTGGAAGGAGAAAACGCGACAGACTATTAAGGGTCATCCAGAAGTGGGAGGGGTTGGGGGGAGCCTGCGGCCAGGTGAGGAGTGCGTCAGACGGCAAGAAGTGGAGAATCAGTGTACACCACGCTTCTAAGTTGCTTGGCTGAGAAAAGAAGGAAGGTCACTGAACACTTATGGAGACGGGTCAGATAAGGGAAAGGTCTTATTGTTATTGCTACTGCTAATAGTTTTTTAAGTTAGGGACACTTGAAAGTATTTATATACTGAAGACAGAGAGATGGTATAGAAAGAAAGTGAAGCTTAGGAAACAGGACAACGAAGTTTAATGTCTTGGTCTGGTTGTCCCAAATCTCAGTGATCATCAGTCACCTGAGTGCTTTGTCAAAACTACCAAATTTTTGGCCCACTGCTCAGACCAAGTGAACCAGAATGTTGGCAGGGTAAAGCCTGGGAGTTTGTGGTTTTCAAAGCCGATTGCGATGAACAGCCAGGCTGGAGAAGTCCATCCCTATAATTCTCTTACTCTGTCCTGAATGCTAGAAGATCACCTGGACCTTTGGGTCCTTTGGGAGGGTCTGCTAGAAAGGAAGAAGGTAGAACAGGAGGTCCTACACTGATTTGGGATTGCCCGAGCAGTTTACGCTGGATCCTGAGCCCCTGACGAGGCTGTCTGAACTGTATCAGGGACTGAATAGACTGGGTATTTTGCATTATAGAATTAGCCTAGAGGAGACACAACAAGCCTGGAACAGAGCCAGAGATTTAAGGATGTCCTCGACTTAGTATTATAGTAAAATAAATACAGTGAGATAGGTGGGTCAACGGTCATTAATATTACTTTGGCAGTGGGTTTTAGCTAGTATAATCCGTGTGATGAGTGAATCACTGGGCTACATGCTCTGGATTCATTCAGCTCGGAACTAAAGTGACTCTTCCCTTTCTGAGTTAGAATGACTTTAACTGCATAACGGGAACAGTAATAGCTCTTCAGTGAATCTCCACATTCTGGTTCTTGCTAACTGCGTAAAGAGTTGATAAAACCTACCACATAGGATTGTTGTAAAAATTAACTGAGTAATATAAATGAAAGACTTAGTAACGTGCTTGGGACATGGTTAAATGCTCAATATGTTTAGTACTTCTGGAGCAATAGAAATGGTGGGGGAGGGCATAAAATAGGGTCTCTCCTGAATACATGGTAAAGCGAGACTCAGGATGTGAGTGAGGAGTAGGAATTGGAAGGATGTGATAGAGTATAATGCCAGAATTTTTGTTAGGAGTCATCAGAATGTTATTTTATTTCATTCCCCTCCAAAACGATGGCTATTGCACAGAATATTACTGAAAGGTACTATGTAATTTCTGGTCTGTTGGGGAAGTAGGTGTGTTTTTATATGTCTGCAACTTTGTGTATTTAGGACAGCTTTTCTGTTTTGTATTTGGGAAGCTGTGGGAGGTAGATAGCTTTGGGTGTTTTGCTTGGTGGTGCTGGGCTGGGCATCAGAAAGCCCAGAGTTTCTTGAGGTGGGGGGCAACAGGCGTATTACAGAGCATTTTTTGTTGTTGTTCCTACCCCTGGTGGACAATATTGAGAAAAACAGAAGTCATGGCCCAACTGCAAGCAGTTTGTAATCCATCTCTTTCTCATCAGCCTGGTGATTTAAGCATTACAGAGGTAGGCGAGACTTTGGGAACATTGTTGGTTTTGTTTTTACTGACGAGGTTAATGACTTTAGAACAGGTCAGATGTAGATGGTGAAACTGGAAGGAGAATGCTTGGGGGCCATGGAATGTGGGGCCCATATGTTAGAATTACCCATAGACAGTTGGTACACTGTATGCAGGCAGATTTTGAGACTCAATAAATGGGAGTTGTAAAAAAATAAATAAATAAATGCCTGAAAAGGGGAAAGGCGCGTTTTTAGCTACTTTCCCAGTAGCAGTTTATGTGTTATAGTTGAAGAAAAATAAGCCAGTGTGTTTTGCAAAATTATTTGTCTTTGCTTAGAATTAGCATAAGAACTGTACGAGAGACAAGTAGTCCGTTTGCTGAAGGCTATGCAGAGGGGAATTGAGGGATAAAGCCAGACTTCAGGGAACAAGGTGCTTCATTCTTTAAACGCCAGTTTTGAGTTTCTCCATCACCCTCATCTAAGTGCTCCTGGGTACTGTTTGGACCTTTTGTTTAGTCTTGGGTCACTATTAGTGTCCCTCAGTGCTGACCTATAGCTCCTAAGTCAGCGGGAAGTAAAGATGCTCTTTTTTTTTTCCCCATAAACCTGATCAAACCCACCCAGTTGTAGATGTGCTCTTTCTCTCTAGTTGTAAATCTGTGTACTTCCCTCCTATTGACCTTCATTCTTTGCTCCCTTAACACTCTTCTCTTTTGGTTGCTAAAGAGGGTCTTTGGGAACACCTTGTTCAAATCCATCACTTGACAGACAAGTTCAGGAGACAGAGGTGAAGAGCCTTGACCAAGGTTATCATTTACTAGTTCACTCAGCAAATACTGGCTGAGGGCTTCCTAAAAACCAGACATGTGCCGGGACACTAGAAATGGAGTGAACAAACCTGACCTGTCTCCTGCCTTCATGGAGCTTATAGCTTCTCTGCATGAGACATGGATCAAATTACTCCAAAGATAAATACAACACATGTTGCCCATTTTTTTTCTATGAAGGAAAACACTGGGTGCTCTGAGAGAGGATAGTAATTGAGGGAAAGTCTGTCTGAGAATATGAACAGAGTTATTCCAGACCAAAGGCTCATCTTGTGCAAAGACCTTGGCACATTTGCAAAACTGAAAGAAATACCTCTTGACGTATACAGTGTAGTGGGTTGAAGAAGAGAAAGGTGAGGTTAGAGAATAGGGAGGGCCGATGGTACAGAGCCTCATCGAGTCTGGATTTAGTACTAGAGGTAGTGTAGTGGGAAACCTTTGAAGGGTAGCATATCCGTGGTGCAATTTGATTTCCATTTGATTTACATGCTGTATGAAGAATAAATTTAAGGTTGGAGGGCTTGCCAGTCTTAGAGATGGGGCTTCAACCCATGGCTTCTTATTTCCAGTCCATTCTGATTAATCTGACCTTCCTTCTAGTTTCTAAGCACCAACCTAAATTAAAAAGAAAGTGCAAAATAGCAATGGGCCTGTGTCCAAATGGCTTATTTATGCTCACTCCAATGGACAGTAGGGGGGAAAACCCTACAAAATAATTAAGAGGTCTCAGCTATATAGTTTCTCAGTTCCGTAAAAAAATCACTTCTATTATCTAAAATATGTCGTCTGTTAGATGTCGCTCAGAGTCATGAGTGCTGTAATTACTGTTGACTCTGCCTTCTAAGCTGTAGCTTGTGTCTGTGCCATTTTCTAGTTAAGCCAGCCTGTGGGGTCAATGGCGAACCCCATGACGTCGGACTACCCAGCTGGCGTGTTCCATTTTTAGCAATTCTGCAGTTTGTTTTTTCTCATAAGATTAAAGCTGCTTTAGCCTTACATCTTAGTTGTGAAATTGTGAAATCATTTCTTTTCGTCGTATCTCCTTAATTTATTTACATTGTATATTTACAAACTCATGCAACTGATTATTTTGATTGAGAAACACCAACATGTTTATATATATATATATATATTTATTCTGCCTCTCAAGAAATACTCAGTGTGCTTTCTATGTGATGATTGCTAACTCCTTTCAACATGTATTTAGTCACATACAGAAGCGCTACAGTATCCTGGAAGCAGCAAGGGCTTCGGACAGACACACCTAGATCAAGTCATCACTCTGCCTCGGGCCTTTGAGCAAGCTCTACGTCTGTAAAATGGGCATAATAAACTCATGCAGTGATTTTGAAAAGTGTCACACCAGTTTTCACTATTTTATTATCATCCCATCAGCTTTACTGAGGTATCATTGACATCCGATAAACTTACATGCTTAAAATAGGCAGTTGACACATTTTGACAGGTACGGCCCCGTGAAATCTTCAGATGAACAGGCTTTATAGCCCTCCATTTACCTGTTCGTTCTATGTGTGCTGTGGTGCTGCTGGGAGAAGGGAGTGTTTATCTTTTTAAAACACCTTTAGAATTATAATTACCATTGTTCTATATTGATTTAGTCACAATATTTAATTTATTTTTTATTGGACTTGGTATTAGAGGAAATTGAAATTTTAGGATTCAGCAAATCACAATATTTGAAAAACACTTGAGAAATAGTACAGTGCAGACCCTCCCCAGCCTGCGTGAGCGGCTATGAACCCTGTGGCTCTCATGAAGTGTGTACCTTGATATGGAAAGAACTGGGGGACTTTGCCTCACTGGTACAGAGATGACTCAGGTAGAGACCTTGCCCTCGAGGATCTTAGAATCTAGGGATGAAGCAAGAAGTTACCCGTAACATCAGTACTACTAACTTGAAGGCGGGAAGAGGTAAAATACTAGAGGAATTCAGAGGGTGCAATAATGTCTGTCTAGGGAATAAGCTTCGGTGAGGAAAAACCGTTCATTGCCTCCTTCGCATGTGTCTGTCTGAGGTAGGTGTGCAGAGCAGTTTTGACAGATACGGGACCTGCCCGTTGAGAGCTTAGAGGCTAACGCTGTGCATCATGGGCTGACGGGCTGGGCATCTGCCCAGCTTTTTCCTGGATGGTGTCCAGCATTTCTGAAGAAAGGGAGTACTCAGGACCCCAGGCCAAGTTTTCCATTGGCCAGAACACCTAACTGACTCATATGAATGGAGAAGCCCCCTCTGGGTTGCCTGCGTGGATAATAGGGCTCTCATTCACCTCCTCATCTAGGTCAGCGAGGGGCCGTCCTAGGGCGCATGCCACAGTGAAAGATTGCTTCTGGGCTCTGGGGTCCTTATTACCATCATATCCATCATCTTCTGCTAGTACCAAATAATGGATGAAATTTAATCAGATGCCAAAGAAGTTCTCAGCGGGAGGATTTGAGGAACCTAGCCCGATACTTAAGCTCTCGTGCTGCAATGATTACAGGGAACCAGAGCGATGGTTCGTGTGTGGTGAGACTAACTGTATCGTGCACTGTATGAATTGTGATTTATTTTTAAAACATTCTTGCTCTCCATCGCTCCCCTTTTAATAGTCTCATTGTAGCCTGTTTATTGTTACAGATGTTATTTTTAAATGAGGTCATTGAGCTTTCCTTTACTTCCAAAGGCAATGTTTGCCTTTTTATTGCTGGGTTGGCAGGGCCGCCTGGAGAACAGTGCTAATGTGAGATCACGCTGAAGGCTGCAGACCCCCAGGAGATGAGGCAGAGGAAAAACCTCTTCCATGCTAACACACACTCACATCTGCCATACGTCTCCGGGGAGACCGTGGTCGCGTGAGTCCAGGTGATGACCTTGATGAGTCGCCTGGCAGAGTGAAGAGGGGAAAGGCATGTGGTCACACGCTGGCCGACTTCCTTCTTGTCCACTAAACCTCAAGCAGGTCAAAAACCTCTCTGATCCTGTTTTCATATCTGTACCTTGGGAATGATCGTTTTTTTCCTCCTCAGATTTTTCTGAAGATAAAATGTGCCACAGCTCCTTGGTGCATGGGGGGCAGGGTGATTGCTGAAGGTGTGCGGCCCTGAACGTGCTTTAAGAAACCCAGCTTTTGCCACTGGTGTTTGTAAATAAGCTCTTATTGGCACACACACACATATTCAATTGCGGGTGTGCGTGGCTGCTTTCACACTGCCGTGGCAGAGCTGAATAATTGCAACAGAGACCATGTGATGGGCAAGGCCAGAATCATTGACAGTCTGGCCCCTTTCAGAAGTTTGCCGACCCCTGAGCGAGACCAAAGGATGACCATGTGGCATTCAGAGCTCTATATGTGTTTTTCTCAAAGGCATCTCACACTTTTCTTTCTTTTTGGCTTTGCTCGGGCGACTCTATTGAATTACCTTCTGCTCCATTTCCCTGTGTGCAATTCTTTCAGTATATGGGGTACTACAATGGGGCTTGGGGTTTGGTCATCTTTGTATACTTTGCAGCATGTAAATCAGTACCCCACACATAGTAAGCGTGTAACACATACCCGAATCTGGTGTGGAACAGAGCCAAGGGCATCAGAAAAGGGAGAGGACTCCGATTCCAGGGAGGGAAAGTGTTCATGGAGGTTTGGGGACAGGATTGCACACGGTAAGGTGGCTGTCACTCCGGCTGCAGATCAGTGACAGGGAGGCAGCGTACACAGGGAAGGAGGTGGCGCTGCATGATGTAAAGAAGGCAGGAGCCTGGAGATGCAGGCTTGAATTCCAACTCAGCAGTTTACCAGTGAAGCCTCAGACTGATCGCTTAGGCTCTCTGCACAGATTTTCTCGACCCCAAAGCAGGGCATAACCATCGCAGCGTTGTTGCGTGCGTTAGATGAGATAACAGAAAGGAAAGCCCCTGTCCCAGTGCTGGCACGCTGGAATCATTCCATAAGCTATTATTGAATGATTATGGGTCTGGCCTTTCAAGTACCGTCTATGCTGTTTCCCTCATTATGGAGCGAGCAAGGTCAAGGTCACACATCTAGTCCCTCTGGAGACTGGGCCTGTTAACATCGCTGTTTTCCACAGTTGGAGAGCATACCCCAAGCCAGTAAGTGTACGCTGGCCCAGCAGGGACCAGTCCAGTGAGGGGAGGGGATTAGTGCAAATGAATCATTTATGGTGGAAAAAATAATCCAGGACATATAGTGTGACCATTCAGTGTTCAGAGTAATAGCTTCACTTGACTGAAACATTCATTACATTTTATAATATGGGATATTTTTTTAAAGGACAGAAAGAAAATGTTTAGTTGAAAATTTACAGCCTTAGATCTAGTGGGATCTCTTCATACTACAAGCAGTTTATGCAAAACAGATGCCTGAGGAGTGGTGCCGGCGCGCACCTGTGGATTTGACGGTTATATTTCATATTCCCCCCCTCCTCCAGTGCTTGCAGACAACCTGAAATCCAACCCTGGAATTAAGTGGCAGTATTTCAGTTCCGAAGAAGGAATTTTCACTGTTTTCCCAGCACACAAGTTCCGGTGTAAGGGCAGCTATGAGCATCGCAGTAGGTATGTTGACTTACTTGCTAAAGTTTTAATTACTGCTTAAGAGGGATCTGTATGAAATACAGGCTCCTCACTCACACACATGGCTCTGCCTCTAGGCTGTGGTTTTAGAAACTTGTGCTTGTTCTGAAATGATCTCACCTTTGAACATAGGTTGAATGTGGAAGTACTAGGGAAGGGCAAATGATAAAGCCCGGAGCTTTTCTAGAACTAGCAAATGAGCCAAATTAAACAAGACATTTACAAAAGAAAGTAAATTGATTGGAGCGCCCAAACTGTCCTGAGCTTCTGACATCTTGGGTGAGACAGAAATGGTAATGCTGTGCCTTCTCCTAAAGTACAGCCCTCGAAGACTTGATAGCATGTCTCAGAGTAGGGTTTGTGATGCCCGACTTTCCTTTCTGCGATATTATGCTTGGCCAACCTTTTGAAATTTACACTCAAATCTCAGCTACCAGAAGGGTGAAGGTTGTCTAGAAACCATTGGATTAAAGATCCATCATTAACACGGAAATGACTTGAGGTTTTACCACTTAGCCAGAAGGGCAGTGATGGAGAGGTCGTTTGTATGACAAGACTCATCAATTCATAGAACGAGCCCCTTAGGCAAAGATAAATTCCCCTGGGAATCCCCATAGTTTCACTTTTGCAGTGTCAGGTGTTTGATCCAGAATTTCTGCAGTTAGTGTGACATACCTCCTTTTCGGAGTCTAAATTAACTGGAGCTTCTCATCTAATTTTCATTGGCTTCTCAGAAGGGAAATTAGAATGGCATGCTGTTTTTAATGAATCACCTGGGAGGGATAGACCAAAAGGACAAGCTGGACCTTGTCACAAATCAACACGCACCAACACTTGGAAGGTTTCAACCTCTCAACCGTAAATACGTTGTTATTTATATATCCCACTAAAGCAGTTTTTACCGACTTACTGTGGCAACATGAACCCGTATTCTGCTTATAGTTATGTGAGTTGAGTTGGAAAGAGGAAGGTGTGTCCTTTTTTAAAAATCCATTCACCTAGCTTGGAGGGCCTAAAAAGTTCAATATTTAGCATGGTTATCAGTGTGGGCGTAGCTAGATTTTCTTCTTTTCGATTCCCTCTTTCATTTCTGTAGCCACGGTCTCCTGGATTCTTTTATATCCCATTTCCCTACTGACTCAATGGTATCGACTAGTGGCACTTCAGTATTAATGCAGGACCTGGGGCTTGAGAACCGTTAGTGTCAACTTAGCCACATGTTGAGGGTTTTTGGTACTTTGCCTACATTTCTTAATTTGTGCCCAGGCTTTTGTAACTCAACTGGCATCTAACATTTCACAGAAAAATCTAGTGTTTTAGGGGTGTCAATAAAGGAGAGTATTCTCTTGAGACTGATTTGCTTTCTTAAGCTCCCCCTAATTTGTTCCAGCTTTAAAACCCTGAATAGAGACCTCATTAAACCTCTTCTCACAAACCATCCTGTACTGCACACTAGCAGAAGCCTGCTTTGATGGGAGGCATTTCTCCTTTGGAGCTATACCCCCTCCCCCTTTTCTTAATGTTGGCAAACAAAAACCTGGCAAGAAGAGTGGCTATCACAGGCTTGGACAAATTTGATGGCACGGTTTTAAATGCTTAGATAAGGGGCCTTTTGGTGGCTGACCTGTGTGAACGGCTTTAGTACTGAAAGGAAAGGGCCCTCTTAGCACTAGCCTTTGTCTGCGGCGGGGGAGAAGCCAAACCTGCTATTCAGAGCTGCTCGGCGGACTCACAGACCACGGGCTGCCTGAGTCCCACTCTGCCGGCCTGCCAAGGAGGGCGCAGCCCTGGCGAGCGGACATTTTTCGCCCTCTGATGCTGTTTCTGCAGCTTGAGGGGAGCCACCTGGTCCGTCTTCTGTAACGGGGTGTTGGGTAATGATGACATCACACCAGGAGCCACTGAGAGGGTTGACTTTTGAGGAAAAGCCAGCTTTCAGGAAGATTGGCTTCTTAAAACCTCCTCCCAGTTGCTTTAGTCTTTAGAAGGTACATATTACCAACCCCTGGTCCACAGGCACACATTGTCACCTTGAGGTGTTGTTTTCAGTGTACCAGTGTGGTTTCCCCCTGTGCCGGTCTGCCTGTTCTTGTGCCCTCTGTGGAAGAACATACCCACGAGCATGCCCCCACCTCTGTCACGCGCACAGCTGTGTTAGGGTGAGGCCTTTTACTTAAACCTGGACTGACTGCAGAGAGCTTCTGCTCCTTCTAGACCTATCTACGTCTCTACCGTCCGACCGCAGTCGAAGCACATAGTAGTGATCCTGGACCATGGGGCTTCCGTCACCGACACCCAGCTTCAGATCGCCAAGGACGCTGCCCAGGTCATCCTCAGCGCCATCGATGAACACGATAAGGTGACCGTTATCCCAGTGACCCTCCTGGCATTGGCTCAGCCTTGAACACCTTTCTGAAAGCATTTTGTTTTATGATATATATTTTTAAATCCATCTTTAAAATGACATTGGGGGAAGATGTTAGTTTTTTTAAAAGACGTTAGTTTTTTTAAATGCCGTTAGTTTGCATGCCGTTAGTTTTCCCTCTGCTATTTGAGGAAGCAACTGTGCCAACTCTGCTTCCAAATCTCCTTTAAAACCACCCCCACTCAGCCAAGGCTTGCACTTCTTTCATGCCTCCTGTGAAGGCTTCTAATCAGCTGTGGCTTTCACACTGAAGTCATGCTCAGGAGCAAAAGGGCGAGGGCTTGGATGTTGGTAGACGACTGGACTTGATCCGAAGATCAGTGGGAGGGAACGGGGAAGGGAAGACTGCCGGAGGTTTACTCATCTCTAGGACACCTCCAAGACAGGTGTGTTTACAGCTAATAATAATCTATTCTCTGTGGACCTTTTGTGCTTCATCATTTTGACTTTTCCAACTCCTAAGGTTTTACTCACTAATGTAGGTGTTTCTAACACATACCCCATATCTTTACCCCTCCTCCAGCTGGAAAATCAGGATGGTTAGTACTGGCTAAGATTTTCCTCCGCATGCAGTACTTTTTCTTTTTTAATGTTATATGTGAGCCCCGTGCTGCTGACTTCATCTTGGAACAAAGTCAAACTCTAGGATCCTTCCCTCTTCCCGAACCCTAACTAACCCTTTTCACATTTGATAGGTGTGTGCCTCTGGGCATTTATTTTTAAACTCTCAGAAATCTGTAGGCCTTCTCACTCCTTCAGCTCTTTTGAAATTAAAAAAAAAAAAAAGGCCACCTTTACATGGCAGGGTAACAAGTGTCTTTTTCTTCCCTCCAGATCTCGGTGTTGACGGTGGCCGACACTGTCAGAACTTGCTCGCTTGACCAGTGCTATAAAACGTTCCTGTCTCCTGCCACCAGTGAGACAAAAAGGAAAATGTCCACCTTCGTTAGCAGCGTCAAGTCTTTGGACAGTCCCACCCAGCACGCGGTGGGGTTTCAAAAGGCCTTTCAGCTGATCCGAAGCACAAACAATAACACAAAGTTCCAAGCGAGTAAGTGCCTGTTCTCAGAGGACTTATAAACTAATGGATAAAGGATGGCGACAGGAAGGCATTATAAATGGGTCACACCACAGTTTCTAGCAGGATTTTTTTAAAAATTGACTTGGGGGGGGGAATGTTCATGTGTTGTCATAATGGTCATCTCTTGCTAGGATCTTACAACATTTCCTCTTCTTTTCCTATCAAAGGTACTCAGTCTGTACAATTTCTTCACTCCCAGAGCCTCTTCTTTCTAACCCTTTAATAAGAACATATCCCCACTTATTTCCCAGGGGAAAACCCACTTCCTTCTTCATGCCGATTGTCGACCTTGCCTCCTCTTTGACTTAGAGTGGACAGCTGCCTGTGCCCATGTGCCCATGTAACTGGGGCAGCAGGAGTCCTGGCCTTGATCCTTCCGTCTTCTAGCCAGCTCTCACTTAGATGAGCATAGTCCTTCAAATGTAAAAAGGCACTCTAATTTAATTTTATGTATTAAAGAAAACCTGGAATTAGGATGCATACTCAAGGAAAAGATACTTGAAATAAGACACATGCTTTGAAACTACTGAAAGAAATCGACGTCATTTTCCCTTTTATATTTGCAAGACTGTTTGTAGGGTTTCTTCTTAAATGAATGTGCCCTTGAGATAAATTTAAAGAATATATTTTTAAGCTCTTTACTGTGTCCGCATTAAAAGTAAGACAGCATGGATAAATGCACAGCGCAGTGCCTGGCACATGGTGGACTCCTGAAAGATGGAAGTTACTGTAATTATTGCAACTAGGATGATAGATGGCATATGAGTTCTGTGTTTCAGAGTATTATCATCTCGTAGTTTATTATCATCATCTCACCATTTCCACGAGTGAGGGGCCAAGGTAGAGCTTAGCTGTCTGGGCTCTGGGTTTAGGATCACACAAGGTTGCAACCCAGTAGTCAGCCAGGTCTGTGATCTTGTCAGAGATTTGGAGTCCTCTTCCAAGCTTAGTTGTCGACATCATTAATTTCCTTGCAACTGTGAAATCCATGTCCACTTGCTTCTTTAAGGCCAGCAGGAGAGAGGGTATCTCCTCTTCCAGCTCCTCACATCAGGGAAGACTTTAAATTTAAAGGTCTCATTTGATCCAGGCAGACCCACCCTCCCCCATTTGATTGAATCAGGTTGATCTCCCTTGTGATCCACTTCTTAGAGACCTGAATTCCATCTGCACAACCACTCCATCACCTTTGCCATAGTCTGTTGGTTAGAAGCAAATTATTGGTCATGCCCACTGTCAAGGGGGGAGGGGATTATGCAAGGGTGTCAGTCATTAGGCTCAGCTTAGAGCTTCCCCGACCAACCCTGAAAAGTGCCAGCCACTGATGACTAATATTACAGGATGGCCAAGGGTAAAGTTCCCCCCGATTCAGTAAGGCCAGTGGCTAAGGCTGACCTCTTAAATATTCAAGATGACTGGCTAGTCGGTCAATGCCATTTACCTGTAGGTGCCATCTACCAGGGGCCATCTACCTTTCAGCATTCCTTAGTGGAAATGTGCTTTCTACTTGATTCTTTGGCTATCGACCCAGCTTTGGAGCTGAAGTCCAGTTTCGATTGTTATGCTATTTATATCGTGGAGAGGAAGGTCAGCCTGGCAGTGGCCAGGCGGTGAACGTGAGTCCAGCGAGCCCGAGGTCGGGCGGTGAAGACTGCTCTCGGAGCGCCGTTCGCTGGGGAGCACACTCTCTGCCGGGGGGCAGCTGTTCTTCTGTTCCGCCTGTGGTTTCCAGGAAGGAATTTCTGCCCAGTGCTGCCAGACCTTCTGTTTCAAGAGAAGCCAGAAATCTGGATTTTTATGTGAAATCCCTTGATTTTCAAATGTTGACATTTGTTCCAGCTTTAAAACTGTGAGTAGAGAACTCATTAAACCTCTTCTTACAAACCTTCCCACACTGCACATTAGCAGAAGGCTACTTTGATGGGAAGCATTTGTCTTCTTTGGGGTTTTTTGTTTGTTTGTTTGTTTTTAATGTCATCGTGAGAAGAGTGACCATCACAGACTTAAACAAATTTTGATGGTACTCTGTTTGTTTTTAATGCTCAGAGGAGTGTTTTTTTTAGGCCAAGTAACATGTTTCTAAGGTTTAGCTCACAGGCCTCCACTTAAAGCATCTCCTGGCAGTTCAGAGGGGAAAACAGAGCCCAAATAGGTTGCAAGAACAAGTACTTCAGGAATTAGCATTGTCCAGTTTATTAAGGAGAGATTTGAGGTGCTCTCAAGCAGTATCGCATAGTGGTTAAATATGTGGGTTTTGGATTTCAACCACCAATGTGGTTTCAAATTCCTACTCTGAAATTTTTCTAACCTTGTGAACTTGAGTAAATTATTTGATCTTTCCAGGCCTGATTTCCTCATCCACAAACTGGGGGTGATAATAAGATCCAGGATTCCATCATAAATATTAAATAAATCTAGCTGTGGTTATTATGATATTCAGTTTCCCACAAGACTTCCAGCTAACCTAGCGCAGATACCCCAGGCATCCTAAATTGACCTCAGGCCTAAATATGACCCAGGACCAGTATAGCCTTGGCTCCAACACAGTGAGGGGTCTGTATACTCCTCCTAGGATCTTACACTGTACGTCACCACTGGTCATTCCACAGACGATTATTTAGCACGTGCTCTGTACCTGGCCCTGTTTTAAGTCCGTGGGGTGGGATTATTCTAATGAGTCAGACCAACCCTGTAGGATTCTTGTGAGGATTAATCTGTGCATGAAAGTAAAGTATCTGCCCCATATTAGTAGCCATATAAACAGAAGCTGCATGTCATAAATTGTTGTAGCTTTGCACTAATAAGAAAAATCGGAAGCTTTTATCCAGCGCTTGCTCTTTTTCAGGCATATGGTAGATCTATCACTGATACTGTCAGTACATTTGGGGTTTTTTTTCCTGGGTTTGTTATCAGAGGTAATTGGTTGGTAGGTCACTTTATAGCAGAGGAATAAGATGCTTGGGAGTGGTGATCTACAGGCATGGGCAAAGTCTCAATCTGAGTTGTCCTTTTCTTTTCGATATTGACCCTTAGACATGCAAGTGGCTTAGACAAGCTCTTGCCAGATGGAGAGTCCGTTGCCTTTTCTTCTGGGTACATGCTATGTTGTTTGTGGCTCTGCTCCAAGTCCTTATACTTACTCATCCCTAACATTTCTGATCACAAGGTTTAAAATTCCACTGAGTGACTAGACAGAATGTTCTAATAAGCAAAAGTAAATCAGACCAAATTTAGTAGGTGTGGTATCTAATTGCAAAATAATTCAATTTTTAATGAAGATGGGGCAGGAATGGATCCGGGGAGGATGCTTATCAAGTGTATATCTTATTGTGGGAATGGAAAGAAAATACACTGGTTACTAAAGGAACTTGTGGGCTGCAGGCCTTCTGGCTTTCCAAATACAGGCCTGTGCCCTAAAATCAGCTCTCAGTGACATGGTATTTAATCCAGAATTGTAAAGCTAAGTAAGAAACTCAGTGGGTTTTCTTTTAAGTCAGTTTTACAGGTGCATCCAGGAATTTATCGCACTGAGTACATTCGGCACAGGACCATGGAATGTCTCATACTTTAGAAAAGTCTGAAACTTTAAGTGAGGTGTTTACAGGTGTGTATTTACAACGTTGGAAAAATATTATCACGTATTTTAAGACAGGGATATTCCTGAGCCTATAAGATTTTGTGTGTGTGTTTTGCATCAGCATTCACTTCCTAATTTCTAATAAATGGTGTGATATAAATTTGCAGGTAGTGTTTGATAGAGAATTATTCAAGCACCAAAATTGGCTTTCAGACTTGCTTATATGCTAAGTCTTAGTAGTGAATAAGGAATAGCAACTTTGAATGGATTTAGTTCTTTGAGTCAAATTTTATTAAATCAGTTCATTTGCCTGCAACATTGATGCAACATAAATTATCTATTCATTGCTACATCCTAAAGGATACTTTCAAAGTCTAACTTGGAAAGCTACAATCTCAGCAACTTCAAGCATGGTACCCGCAACACTGCGAGGGTAATTTTTTAAAAGAGTAACTGTATACATTATCTGTTGCTGGTTGACAAATTACCCCAACCCTCAGTGACTTAAAATAATAAGCATTGATTATTTCAGTGTCTGTAGGTCAGGAATCTGGTCACAGCTGAGCCGGGTACCTGTGGCTAACGGTGTCTCATGAGGTTGCACACTATTGGCCAGGGTTGCTGTCCTTTCAGAGTTCAACACAGGTGGGATTCCATTCTCAGGGCCTCAATTCCATGCCTGTCCGTAGAACAGCTATGTGGCTTCTGTCAGAGTGAGAGAGCACCTGAGGTAGAAACTATCTTCTTGTAACCTAACCTCTCTTTTGACATCCCATCGCCTCTACTGCCAAGTCATTAACTCCAGCCCACACACCAAGGGAGACTATTACTCAGGGATGCTAATATCAGGAGTTGGGAGCATTGGGGGACCAGCCTGGTGATCGCCTGCCACAGTAACTATAAAGCAATCTCAATTAACTGACAACAGTTAGGACCTGAAGAAACAAGCATATAGCCTATTGTATAAATATGTATTTTTCAATTAAAAAAAACTCATACGCAGGATGTCTTACAAATCTATATCGAATCAAAGAATCTCAGATTAGAAAGAAAATGTAAAAATTGCATTCTCTTCCTTCCTTCCCTCTATTAAAGCCATTATTCAGCTTCTGCTCCTATGTCTCTAGTGCAGGAAATCTATCCTCTTTGTTTTTGAGTAAATCCACTTGAAAAGAGTTCTTCACACTGAGCTAAAAAGTAACTTCTCAATTACTCTGCCCACTAGCCCTAGCAGGAAAGTAGTTTTAATCTTGAGTCACAGGTGCTCCTCGACACCACTGTGAGAGTTTCGTGTTGTTTTGTGCCTGGGTATGCGTTACAGTTTCTTCTTTTGTCTTTTGCCCTCTATTTGCTGTCATCCTTTTGCTTTCACTCTTTTCTTAAATTAACCTGTTAGTTCTCACAGCAACCATATGAAGTAAGTTCTGTCACCCCTGTGTTGTGGACTAGGACAGGTAGGTGTAGAGAGGTTAAGAAACCTGCGTGCCTCGCCCAGACATAGCTTCGTGGGTGCCAGAGCCAGGAGGGGAGCACAGGCGGCCTGGCTCCTGTGTCCGTGTTTTATTGCTCTTCTACCCTGGCAGTCTTTAAAAACAAAAATGTTTTGGAACTACTTGGTGTGGGGAAAATAACTGCACATGTCTCAAGAGCCCCTGGAAGAACCACCATTTTTAAGGGCTAGTCCCTGCCCCACTTAAAAAAAAAAAAAAAAAAAAGGAAATGTACGTTCTTGGCAAGAACCCTGAATCACTAAGGAAAAAAGATTAAATCAGGTTCTGAGTCCTCATTTTCAGATGGCTGGAGAGACTTCCATTTGGCATGGCTAAATTACCTCAACTATGGGTGCCTAAAGGAAATCTCCTTTTATCTGGTGAATTTATTAGGAACATCTCTTTTTACCTGACAGTGGATGAATGAGGCCTCGTTGCCCACAAAGGGCCGTGTGGATGAGAAGCAGAGGCGGGGAGATGAAAGCCCCACATCAAATGGGAAGGAGCAGGAATGGTGGTGAGCCAGGCAGGTCCTCGAGGTGGTCAAGTCCGGGGGATGCAACAAAGAAACTGAACTGCTGCCTTTAGCCAGAATCCAACGTAACAATTTATATGTTTTTGTTTAGATACAGACATGGTCATAATTTACCTGTCAGCTGGCATAACATCAAAGGACTCTTCAGAAGAAGATAAAAAGGCAACTCTCCGCATCATCAATGAAGAAAATAGCTTTCTAAACAACTCCGTAATGATTCTCACCTATGCCCTCATGAACGGTAGGTAGTGTTTCGAGATTTTTCTTTCAGATGAAAGTTCTCTCTAAGTGTATGCTGCTTTCAAAAAAATAAAAAAGAACCCTAACAGTGTGCTTTGATGAAGGGTATAAGGAGAGGGCAGCTAAGCAGCTTCCTCCCCAGGCCTGTCTTTCTCTCTCTAATGTTGGTATTCAGGGCATGTGTTAGACTGTCCTTTCTCTGCATCTCTCTCTCCAGCCAAAGGCTCATTTCTCAACCTTCTCCAGTTACGTGGTCTTGCAGAGGATTCTGTACAACTCTTTTTTTTTTTTTTCCGGTTCTTCTTCGTATCCTTGGATTTTGATACTGCATGGAGGTAACTAAGTTTTTTCTTTGATGTAAGCTGCAGGAAGTCAAGGTACTGACCTAGATTGTTCCGCAAGACTGAATATCACATTTCCCCACAGACTCATGCCCTGAAGCCTCTTCTGCTACTTGATACTCCTCAGCTTTCTTAGCTGTATAATGGAGATAAGTACTATCTACTTGCCAGGGTTGTTGTGGAGATTAGCTGTAATGTATGGTAAACACCCAGGACAGTGCCTGGCACTTGCAAAGAACTCATTAAGGTTGTTTTGTTTTTCTTCTTTTTTTTTTCCTGTTAAACCAGACATTAATTATACGAAAGTATTTCGTCAATTGGCAGATTTGAGGAAATGCTCAGTAGCTTTCCTTCTGTCCTCCAACCTGTCCTCCAGTCTGAGTACAGCTCAGTTTTCTAGCTCTCTGCTGTATCTTGTCCCCCCACCTGCTAATGCATTGCCCTTCTCTTAAAACATCTTCTTCAGGCCCCTTGTTATCTGTTCAAGGTGGCCGTAGGCGTTTGTATTTAAGAGGCCATGTCTTGACCCAGCACCCCTTCCCACCTATGGTCTTTTATTTCTCCCATCCACTTCCAGAGCTCCATGTAGCACGACGTGGCTTTAGGGACAATGGTTCTCATATTTCAAGGCGCCGAGGATTACTTGGAGTTATTTTTGTGAAATACAGACTCCCAGGCAGTGCCCTCAGATTTTCTTTCAGACCCTCTTGGGTGGGGCCCAGGAATGTGAGTTTGGGGCAGCACAATCCTTTTCCAGGTATTTTGTGGACTGCACCTGGAAGAACCCAAGGTGTATGGTCTAGAGGTTCTAAGTTCCAGTCTCCATTTATTAGCTTGAGGCTTGTTGCAGACCGTGTCATCTCTTTAGGCTGCAGTTTTATCTGTAAAATGAAAGAATAAAATATACATAGGGTTGCCACGATAATAAGCAAACAAACTATGATGTGTTTAAGGTTCCTGACACAGCACCTGGTAAGTAACCAGTCCTCAGAGCAGGTGAAGGAGAGAAGCAAAGACTCTGTGATTTCCTTCCCATGATGGGTCTCAGGCAGCGGTGCTTCTCCCCCGCTCTGGGCTGGGGCCACCCTTCTGCTCAGTGTCCTCTCCCCAGTGTGTGTGCTGTGCTGCGTGCACGTTGCCTGTTAACTCTGCGGTAATGTGCTCACGTACATACTGGCGTCTCCTTCTCCGTCCGCTTTTCACCAGAACACGAGCTTCTCATACATGAACAGCGCTTTAGTTTCCTGTGTATTCCGAGCACAACCGAGGTGGGCAGGGATGGCCTGTTTTCGCCTGGGACACATACCTTTCACTGTTCTCTCTGGGTGCCAGCCTCTCTTTTTCCCTATGGCTAGCTTCTTTCACTCTTTAGAGGAAGGAAGAGAACAGGAAGCGGGGAAGGGAGGGACGGAGGGAGGGGAAAGGGAGGGGAATCAGATGGGGAAGGGAGAGGGGGGGAGATAAAATTGATCAAGCCTACAATGTAACATAGTGCACTAAGGTTTTTTAGAGCTGTATCATACAAAGTCCCTGTCCTCAGGAAGCTTATATAACCTAGTGAGACAGACAAACGAGGAAGATAAATTAAATGCGATAGTACAAGAGTAAGGAAACATAAAAGGAAGTGATCATGTCGTCTTTTCCATTAGATCTAAAGGTCTGCTCAGGCAGATACTGAGTAAAGAAGCTTTTTTGCTCTCACCTATCTCTTCGTTGATCGTAAATCTTCCCACCAGAGTACCTTCTGCACCTGCTGTGCCCCTGATAGTTTTGTTCTTGAAAACCTCTGGTTACTTCCCTCAAAACATCCCTATCTCTTCTCTTGTTCCCTTTAACCTAGCCAGACACACATCCTCACTGCCAGTTGTTCCTCTCTCCAAATGCCATCTCTGCGCACATTCACGGGCCCTGATCCACTCCCTTACTCTGTCAGTTAGGCTTCAAATAAGGAAGCAGGACCACTTTGAGAATTTTGGTGTGACAAATTCATCATCAGGATTACAGTGTACAAAATTATGGGGAAAGCTGGGAAAGTAAAGAAGAGTTGACAACTCAGTTTAGCAACCAGCTCCGGTACGGGTGAACAGGTTTGAGCCTGTAGGGATACCTAGAAGCTAGAAACATGGAAAATGGCTTAGGAGATCTGACTTAGAGGTCAGTGGGAGGTTGTTGGCTCTTTGTGGGTGCTGTCCCTGTGAATTCTGAGTGAAGCATCTGGAGTGGGATTACCCTGGGTGGGCAAGCCAGCAGCTGAGGAAGAAAACTGGATCAGATGAGAGTGAGTGAGACAAACTAGGGCATTCTGGTCCCTCTGCATCTCTCGCCATCCCTCACTTCTCTCAAATCTCACAACACTTCACTTTTGGCCACCTTTAACCTGGAAGCCTAAAGGGAAGGGGATTCTGGGAAATGTAGTTCCCAGCATGACTGTTGATGATAGAACCATTCGGCATACTTAACCAGCCCTACTGCCAGCCCTGCATAACAACATTTCTTGATAGGCTGGCATAAAATTTCCAACCTTTGATAGCCTTGCATCCCACACTGTTCTTCTTTAGCTAGAGAATGTTCCTGTTAATTATTCTTTCACATTTTGAGAGCCCCAAGCAGTATATGACAAAGAAAGAAAATGTATTTGTTGCCTTAAATTGTCTCCTTTTATCATTCACCTCTGGGAACCTCTGAATTTCTCAGGGGTGTAAGGTCAGGGATCAGGGATCAACCATGTGTTTTGTGTTGTCTTTACTCTGAAAGGTACCACTTACCCCATGTCTCAACTTTGTGTCAAGCAAAGGGGACGATAATCTGGTCCGAGCTTTCCTTAAGCATTGCATGAGGGGAACAAAAGCCAAGTTATTAAAATGCAGTATGTTAACAAAGAAGTGATATCCATTAGATACTGCTGTGACTTTAGAAATAAACTTACAAGTCTAAAAGTGTATACACTCCCTATTATAAAATGATAATGTCACATAAGGTAGGTGAACCATGAACTCTTCAGATTTTTTTTTTTAATGACTAAATAGTTCAAGAACATGAGGCAAAGCCTTTTTAAAACTCATTGGTAAAATCTCAGTAGTGATTGAAATCATTTGAATTTGTTTACAGTGGTACCCATATGGGATCAGTTACTAATCCTTTTGACTGTGTTCCAACAATAGCAAACCAAAATTTTTAAAGGTTTATTAAATTTATTTTTGTGCTATAGATTACAGATGTTGTAGAACAATACACCCCAGTATGCCTAAATCTTTTACAAAGTTTTAAAACTATCTAAACATAAAAAATATACACTAAATACATCAAATCCAGCATTATCCTAACAATAGCACACACGAAAACCTTTGTAATTAAAATGAGCTTGAAGACACAGCATTTGGAGGCATCCTAAATGCAGCCCATAATTCCACAGTTCTTTCATTTAGTTGCGTGAGACTTTGGCTAGTGTTTAATAGGCGAGGAGGTAAGAAATGAAACGGTAATAAACCTCTATCCTTTAACTCTCTTACAGCTTCATCTACTAATTTAAATTAAATGCAGACTTCTCAGTCATGACTTTTGCTTTCAAATGTTAAATGCAGAAAAATACATTAAATATAATTAAACTTTTAGGGGAGAACATATCTTTGCGAAATGGGGCTTTTCTATTTACTCATGTGTTTTTCATCGTTGCCTTTCAAAGAACCCCTTTGCACTCTTGACTAGTTGAGGAAAGACTACACATCAGTCTTTGTTGCTCAGCAAGAACTGGCATCTGTGTCCTGAGTCCAGACTGTCTCTGCAAAGACCTCCTTGACGGAGCAGTCATCATTTGGTAGAGGTATTACAAGACCTCAGCTATGCCCTAAATGGTATTAGCTCTAAATGGTACAGTTACTGTAGAAATATATACCATTTCACTTTACATTGTCTTTCCTTGGCTCTCCGTTTCAGATGGGGTGACTGGTTTGAAAGAGCTGGCTTTTCTAAGAGACCTGGCTGAACAGAACTCAGGGAAGTATGGTGTGCTGGACCGGACAGCCTTGCCTGTGATTAAGGGGAGCATGATGGTGCTGAACCAGCTGAGTAACCTGGAGACCACAGTTGGCAGGTTCTACACCAACCTTCCTAACCGGATGATTGATGAAGCTGTCTTTAGCCTCCCCTTCTCTGATGAGATGGGAGATGGTGAGTTTGGAGGAAACTTCCTGCTAAAAGAAAGGGAAGAGAAGTGGATGTGAGTCCACGAGGAGAGTAATTTTAAATGTTGTTCAGTACTTGCATGTGAGCATTGGAGGGTCTGGGCAGGCAAGGGAGTGACCATTTCTTTCTCTGGTCAGAGGGTTGCCTAACCCCACTGTATCCCCGCCCTATTTCTTCCTCTTAGCCCTAGCTCGGTCGACATAATGGGCAGTTATATCTAATTGTGAGGTCTCTCCAATATCCAAAAGTTAGTGAATTGGAATTAAAGAGTAACTTTGCATAGCTCATGGTAAATAAAGCTCAAAAGCGCTTAGAATTCAGCCTGAAAGGCAAAGCAACATGGTGTAGTCAACAAATACAGGCTTGGCATAAGGGAGGATTTCAGATCCCACTCCACAGCTGAGTTGTTGTGCTTGGTAACTTAATCTTGTTAATTCCCATTTGGTCATCTGTTAAAAATGTAATAACATTTTTCATGTAATAAATTTTTGAGGTTATTAGGATTATAAGGTTTATGAGTGCCTGGCATTCCTCTCAATAATAATTACTGCTCTTGTTTCGTTTACTTATTTTACTTTTTTTATTGCTGCTATTATCATCATCATCCTAATGTCACAAGTTACCCATAATTCATTTAGTATTTTATTTTTGTTATAATTACTACTATCATCGTCATCATCACCGAAGTTGGGTGAAGTGTTTAATCTTCACATGATTAAATGTACTGGTCTATAAAATGGGAAAGGTAATATTGCCCTCAATGCAATTGTGAAGATTAATGCACTAATATCTGTAAAGCATCTACAATAATGCCTGGCGAACAGTATTTGCTCAGTAAAAGTACAACCTTTTTCTTTTCCTTCTCACATTCTGGCTTATTCTTTTTCCCACATCCTTCCCTCTCTTCTTCCTTGACAGAAAAGATTGAAGAGGCAGTTAATTACTAGCCAGACAGACACCATCACCACATGAGATTTTTATGTTCATGTTCCATTAACTAGGGATTCTCACGAATAACAGAAATTCAGAGGAAACTTATGTGTAAAAAGTAACAAGCCTATAGAAAGTGTGTTTTCTAGAATTAGGTAAATATGCCCTTTTATAGAAAGAAATATGGTAGTCGCTGCTACACCCTGATTTTTTTATCCCTCCTATGTCTGGCAGCCCCCCCAAAAGTGTATAGGGTAAAAACTGCCCACCTTTAGATAAGGTTACTTACTTTTATAGGGAAATGTCAAGCCTTTGAATGCAAGTGGCCTTTCATTCATTTAACCAACATTACTGAGTGCCAGCCAAACATCGTGTCAGGCAGCGATGGGGATGGCGCACATCCCACCCTCAGAAAGTGTTTAAGTCTGATGAGAGAGAGAGAGATCAATAGGCTTAGTTAATATCCATCATCTCACGTAGTTACACACTTCTTTCTTGTAATGAAGACTTTTTTAGATCTCTCTTAGCAACTTTCAATTATACAACACAGTATCATTAAACAATAGTCAACATGCTGTACATTACATCCTCAAAACTCACTTATAACTGGGTATGACTTTTCACAAAGTTTTGCAGGGTTGTATCCACTTCTTCCTAGCACATGATGCATGTGATTGGCCTTGACAGTCACAGCAACTCAGTAATATTTTGTTAATGTTACTGAGGGGATCTCATACATGATTCTCTGTATGGAAGCACATTCTTTGTAGAAATCCTTGAGGATACAAAGCCCTTTCCCGCGTGCTTTTGCAGGATGGCTTTCTGATACGCTGCTAAGGCATGAACATACTATCAAGCACAGGAAAATACAAGAGGAAGATGAAGAGAAGCTGTTCATCCTTTTTGTTTTGAGTTTTATTTAGAGCTGTAGGATTGTACAATTGCATGGGGTCCTAGAGATCATTTTGCCCCAGCTCCCCATCTGAGATTTGAAAAGTCTCATTCCGAGAGGTGGCACAACTTAACCCAACACAGTAGTAAAACTAGGAGGAAGTACTGCTTTCCTGATGCCCAGGGCTATGCATTGACCTACTGTTCACGCTCTCTCCTATACATTTTCCTCCCCTTTGCTTTTTTCTTCCCCTAACTTACCCTATTGTTTTTGTATGGCCTATGAGCCAAAAATGGTTTTTATATTTTTAAAGCTTTGTTTTAAAAAAAGAAAGAAAGAAAAAGAAAAAAGTGTATGTAACGAGACTGTGTAACCCACAAAGCCTAAAATATGCACTGTCTAGTTCTTTACAAAAAAACTTGTAAATTCCTGGCCCAAGTGACATGAAATATGTATGTCCCTTGGAAACCCAGTGTCTCCTTTAGCTACTCAGAGTTCTAAGTGGTCAGATAACAAGATTCTGTACCTAGGTTTTTTCTCTCCATCTTCCTGTTTTTTGGATAGGATACGTTAATGAAGCATAGTACCTTATAAATTTTCCTTCACCCATATCGTCTTTTCATCTAACAGCCCCTAGAAATCAGTACAGCAGCTACTACTGTGTCCATTAAACACACATGAAAATCAAGCCTGAGGGAAGTTATGTCCAATGAAGTGTGCATGATACCTGAGGGGCGCTGCTGGGTGGGACCCAGACACTTAGATTCCTTGCGCAGTGGTCTTTCAGGTGCGGCTGAGTTGTCGCTACTCCAGGAAGCAGACTGATGTATTAAGTGCTGTCGAAGACTGACACTGATCTGGAATATCATGTCCTTTAAGGTGAAAAATAGTGGACAGTGTACACATTGCCTCAATTTAACTGAGATATCGGAACCCCCAAAGGACTCCGTTTCCCTTGTAGTCTCACAGTGTTGGGAAAGGCAGCGATTGGTTACTGAATCCCACCGGTAACTTTTCTTCCCAGCAAAATCGAGCTGGGTGGTAGTAGCCTTTATGATTCACTAGAGCACAGCTCCAGTCTCATCCTTCTCTGCTATTCTTTGGATTTTTGTTTTTTTAACCCATAGGTTTGATAATGACTGTGAGTAAACCCTGTTATTTTGGAAACCTACTTCTGGGAATTGTAGGTGTGGACGTGAACCTGGCTTACATCCTTGAAGATGTGACGTATTACCAAGACTCTTTGGCTTCCTATACTTTTCTCATAGATGACAAAGGTAATCTGCTAAAAAATTAATCATGGGAAATAGTAATTTCTTTAGCAACCTGAAAAAAATAATCTGTAGATATTCTGATCCTAACAAAGTAGAAAATGATAATATTTTTACAAACACAGTGTGCCTAGGACTACTATTTACAGTAGGACACCATAGAGATGACAGAATGAACCTAGAAATTAAACATTTGTTCCTATGTTGTGTTGAGGGGTAGGTAACAGTTATTCGTAACATCAGGAAATTACGCTTGAAGATTGAATGACACATAGAATGTGAAACTTGGTATTCTTTTTCCTCTTCGGTCTCTATTGTTATCTTTGGATTTCCTGGCATAAAGATTTATATGATACATTATAATATTTCATAAATGAAGACCAAATGACCAGTACCCCGAATATACTCATGATTAGACAGATGTTCAGTAATTTAAGACATCTTTCTACACTTCAGGGGTTTTATGCAAAAACACATGAAACACGCTCAGTTTTTATCGGACTGGTGAGTTGCATACTGAGAAGCTGAGTGCTGGGCAGCCATCCCAGCGTGTTCCACATTTCCCTTGGTTACATTCCGTTCTTCCTGTAGCGTGTGTTCCATAGCCATAGTATTTTTGTTTTCTCATTTCAGGGTATACACTTATGCACCCGTCCCTTACCAGGCCGTATTTACTCTCAGAACCCCCTCTTCATACTGACATAATTCATTATGAAAATATCCCCAAATTTGAGTTGGTTCGGCAAAATATTCTAAGGTAAGGAAAAGGTGAGGGTCGTAGTATTTTGTTTTTCTCCGAGAATAGGATCCTTTGGGGTCAAATGTGAGTGTTTATTACAGGATACAAAACAAGTGTATAAATTATTTTAATGTTATCAATAGTATACTCAGTAATTTTTTTTCCTAAGAATAATAGCCAAAACTGTGTTTACTCTGAATATTATTTGGGAGAAATGTCTGGTAAATCAAATTCTGTGTTTACATTGCCTTTAATTATAAAATCAGATATATGTTATCTCATTTAAAAAAGAATACTCCCATTGTACTAAATTGAAAAATGTTGGCGAAATGAAAGGTTAAGTTGAGGACCAGCTCCGTAGCATGCCAGAAAATCACTTGGCAAGGCAGTGTCCATTCCAAGTTGACAGCACAATCATATACAACATTTTCTCTTGAAATAAAAAATAGATTGGATTTTTTCCAACCATGATACATTATTTTGGCAGATGGTAACCTATAGAGAAATGGGTCTTTGTGCTCATTGGTTTTAAAGTAATAACTGAGTGATTTGAGACAACATAGTTTCTGGAAAGAATTAGAATTCGGGGGTACAGGGGTGGAGAGTAAGGAATGTTTTCAGCGTAGAGCTGATATAATGCTTTTAGAAAATTGAAAATCTTGTATTCTCTCTTTCAAAAGTGATGAGGTTCATTGCTTTTCAAAATCTGGAGGCAGTCATTGACTCACAGCGTCTTCCCAGCCTTTAATTAAGTGCTTAATTTTATCTTTCGCCTGAAATATTTCATTCTGTTTGCCAACGCAGCCTCCCTCTGGGCAGCCAGATTATCGCAGTGCCTGTGAACTCATCCCTGTCCTGGCACATCAACAAGCTGAGAGAAATGGGGAAGGAGGCGTACAATGTCAGCTATGCCTGGAAGATGGTGAGTGAGGATGGCGCCCTGGCCGGAGCCGCTGTGGGTGCAGTGCACTCCACCATGCAGGAATTCTGGGGACCTTAGGACCTTGGGCAATGTTACTAGTTGGTTTTAAAGTGGTTGGAAAAAGAAGAGATGCTTCAGGTGTTTTATAATTTTTCCCTTTTTTATTTATAAATCATTTATTGTTCATGATGAATAAGTCAAACTATATAAAAGGATATAAAGTATTCAGTAAACTATGCCCTTCCTTCTACCCTGGCTTTGACCTCCCATTCCCCAGAAATAACCACTTTGGTCGATTTCCAGAAATTTTTTATCCAGCCCAGACCAGTGTGGCTCAGTGGATTGGGCATTGTCCCGCAAAGCAAAAGGTTGTTGGTTCGATTCCCTGTCAGGGCACATCCCTGGGTTGTGGGTTTGGTTCCTGGTTGGGGTGCATATGAGAGACAGCCAATCGATGTATCTCTCACACATTGATGCTTCTCTCCTCCTCTTTCTCCTTCCCCCTCTCTCTAAAAATAAATAAATAAAGTATTTTTAAAAATTTTTTATCTATACACAGATGTTTTATATCAGTGCATGTGTGTATGTTGACGTGCATGCACGTTTAATGGCTGCATAGCATTATATAGATGGACCCCATTCCTTTAACACTTCCCTATTCATACACATTTAGGTTTTTTCCAGTTAGTTGTTATCATTTTAAACTCAAATTTTGGAACTGGGGAATTTAAAAAAGAGATATGAAAGCATAAATGCCCTCTGCTAACATATTCCAAAGTAAAGAAACTTTTACATTAGAATTTAGGTAATTCAGATTCACCACAAGCGGACTGACAGTTTAGCCATAACTTGTGGTGCCCACTGCAGCTTTCCTTACTACCCTCATTCAGAGAGTGGACCGCAAAGAAGCAGAGCCTAACACACACTACCCATATTACTCATGTTTCTGTCCTTAATTCCTTCTTCCGAGTACATGCTGTTATGGGGCCCTTGGTGATGTAGTTGACCAAAAGAGGAGTGGGCTTTCATTTCTGTCATCAAATTTTAATCACTAAATTTCAAATGCAGCCATACTTGAGATTCCCTTGGATGGCCATATCTGGCATTTAACATGTTGACACCAGTTGGATCTAGTTATTCATCCCTTTCGGAGCTACTTACTGAACATTTATTATGAGCTAAGAAGAATGATACCCTCTGTGCCTTCATAGAACATCCAGCCGAGTGGTGGATGCAGATAATTAAACAGCATCACGCAGTGCCTGTGTCTGGCAGAGGAATCACAAGAATTAGAAATAGTCAACTTGGTTTAGACCTGACTGTCCCCTGACTTCTTATTTGGCTCTTAAAGCACCCTATGGCAACAGTGATTTCTATAATGAAAACAAAAGCAAACAAAATAATAAATGAAACTTCTTGAGAAACTTACATTTAAAAACCTAATTCTACTGATATTTTATTGTCTGATAGTACACATTTGAAGAAGGTCAAAGTCTTTTTGAAATTCTCTGAGCTCACATTCAGGGGTGTTTTTTAGAATAATTGAACCATCTTCCTTTTTATATATATATATTTAAACAGTTTTTTAAATAAAGATGAATTGCCTAATTCTTACATCAGAGAGGTTGAACCAGACCAGAATACTTGATTGAAAAATACTTTTGTATCTGAAATTGAGATTCGTGACCTCTGGTATATCCTGAGTGAAGCCAGCTCGGTTACATCCTGGGAAAATATCTACCTTACCATGTGCTGGCATTAAAAGAGAAAGAAGGAAATTTAGGCATTTTTAAGACCTTTGTACAGAAATAAACCCAATGTTAACATTTTGGAAAGAAGTGTTGTTAAGATAGGGGTTTCGTTTGTTTGTCTGTTTGTTTAGTAATGCAAGTAAATTCTGGACACTCTGCTCCACCAAATGGGTATAATCATGTGATCAGTTGAGGTTGAAGCATTAGCTTTCTCAGAGTTCTGAAATTTTCAAGAACATCACTATCAAGTGAAAAATGAAAGCGGTAATAAGTAATGAGATTGGAGTTTTAAATAAAATGCTGGCCTGATTACCTGAAAGTAAGAGTAAATATTTTTAAGCTCTGTTGAGATACTTTAGGGGAAGGGTAGTAGGTACTCACCTTGTCCTCAGGAATAAAATAGATTCCTCTCCTAAATAATCCAAATAGACTTAACTTATGCTGAGAATAATTGGTTAAACTGCTTAGCAGCTTTACCTGTAGCAGATATTGATGTATTATTTCCCTGAATTAATTTAAATATACTGTGAGGGATTACGTTAGGAGCCTTAAGAGATTACTGCTCTATCACTCTGTAATCCAAGTCCATTCTCGAGCATTGGAGGAGGTCGCATGCTGTGAGGGAAGGAAATACGGACTCTTAGGAGGTATTACGACGTTCCTGTATTACACAGCCGTGCTTCACTTCAAAACATGAATCCCACAGGCAGTCAGTGAAAAAAAACCACTCCCCAGTCCCGGAGAGCCCTTCTGGAGACATTATAGTCCAGAATGCAGAGACTGTGTTTTTCAGATGAGAACATAATGTGAAGACCTCTGTTGAAATCTGTTTTCCTTTCTAGCTCAGAACTATTTATCAACATAAATATTTATAAAGTGTTCTAGGGTAACTTTGTTTTTAATTCTTTTAAATTCTTAAATGACAGTTGACATACAATATTATATTCGTCTCAGGTATAACAATGTAATGATTAGACACTTACATACTTTATGAAGTGATAACCCTGATAGGTCCAGGACTTGGAGTAACTTTATTTGTCTCTTACTGAATAGCCACAGTCATAAAATTTTATTGTGGTCATTCTGGTAAAGTTTTTGTCTTTTGATTCCTTGGAACACGCAACACAGGAAACAAACTCAAAGGATGATTCAGTGAGGAGGGAGGAAAGGAAACAGTAAATGCCACTTGGAAAGACGCTGTCATTTTCTAATTTGGTGGGCGGAGGAAGAGGATTAAACTTGCTAATCCAATGGAATGTCCTCAGTAGCAGTACTTGAGAGCAATTTCAGAAAGATGCAAATTTCTCCTGTGTTTAAAAAGATTCTGCCACCATCCTCATAAACCCTAAATTATGCTCAACTCTAACCTGCCTAGTTAAAATTTTCTCCTTGATCATTAAGTAAATCCTTTGAGCTGCTTTAATTCTGATTTAGCTGGTTATCACTCTTCATTTATTTACAAACTATCTTTTAAATAGATTCTGTCTATCTCCTAATATAATGGACTGAAGGAGTTTGGCTCTGTATAGTCAAGGAGCTCTAGAACTAAGTGGCTTGACTTATTAGCTTTGGTAACTTTGGTGGACATTTGTTTCACCAAATTTTATACAAGTGTTCATTTTTTGGATCAAAGTAAGTTTGAAGGTATTCCCACACATGAGCTTAACAATGTAGGCTAAGCTACAGCACGTTGCTTATCCTGATCTGAAAGGACATGTCCTGCAGGCTTTGTGAGGGGACCGCAAGGTTCATACTTGTCATGGGTTGGAAATCGGGGTCATCTCCAACCAGGAAAAGAGGAAGTTGAATAGAACGAATAACCCAGATTCTATATGGGCTGGATACATGGATTCATAATTTGCTTTTAAAATAGGTATTTCTTGCCCTGGCTCGTGTAGCTCAGTGGATTGATTGCCAGCCTGCGAAGTGAAAGGTCACGGGTTCGATTCCCCAGTGAGGGCACATGCCTGGGTCGCAGGCCAGGTCCCCAGCAGGGAGAGTGCAAGAGGCAACCACACATTGATGTTTCTCTCCATTTCTTTCTCCCTCTCTTTCCCTCTGTCTAAAAATAAAATAAATTGAAATCTTTAAAATAAATAAATAGGCATTTCTTAAAACCCTCATTGCAAACCCACTGTATACAGGGTCCGGCACAAGTAACACCTCTTTTCTTTTTATTACAAAATCTTTTATTACAAAAATCATAAGCATGTAATTCTGTAACATAACAATATCACTCTCAAGCACAGCATATGACATTTTAAGTGAACTGTTCAAATTAAAACTTTAAATTATTACTCCCATGTTATTACCCTACCAACCACACTCAAGCAGGCCTTCCTTCCGCTGGACCCTGTATTTTAAAATGTATTTCAAACCCCATAACAAATAACAGTTGTATTCTCATGCCATGTTCCAGCTTGAATAAGCAAAAGAGGGCTGGGGTCACTATTCAAAGGGACTAGATTTTCTGATCCCTTCATTAGCTTCATGATTTTCTGTTACATACATTAATTTGCTCTATCAGAAAGAAAAGTAGAAAGCATGAACTGTAATCTTTTGCCAGAGATATTGTCTATCATGCCATCTTCATGCCTTTTCTTCACTCATCAACTCATCAAATGGTTTTCCATGTGTGACAGAAGACAGAGATAGCAGAATATAATGTAGGGCAAAGTCACTATTCCCAGGAGCCCTCCTTTTCCGTATTAGAAATTCTTTACTGATTTTTCTCTAGGTGCAAGACACTTCCTTTATTCTCTGTATTGTGGTGATACAACCAGAAATACCTGTCAGACAACTGAAGAACCTCAACACTGTGCCCAGCAGCAAGCTACTCTACCACCGGCTGGACCTCCTGGGCCAGCCCAGCGCATGCCTCCACTTCAAGCAGCTGGCCACTCTAGGTAAAGCCCTGCACTTTCGGCTTCTTTGTGGTCTTCCTCATGGCAGCTCACCGCAAATATCCATTTGAATTAAATATATATAAAATTACAAAAATCATAAGCAGGCATGTTGCATGCCTGTAGTGGCAGTTCAGGGATGCCAGTGTGAAAACAACCTGAGGCCTTGCCTTGGAACAGGTTCTCCAGGAGACACTGCCGTGAGGATTTGTGTGTTAATTTATTGAGGATGAGCTCTTGGAAGAAAGCAGCAACAAAGTAAGGGAAACAGGATAGAAAAGGAGGAGAAAGCAGGCTAAGAGTTTAATGTTATGTAAAGTTGCAGCCTCAGCCTAATTCTGTCGGGGGTGGGCACGGGGAGGGCTTTGGTGTGTAAATTATACTGCAGAGTTTGCCCAGACTCAAGAAAGAGGCTGGACTTTCATATTTCATAGTCACTTTCAGCTTTCTGCTAGTGCCTGCAAAAGAGAGTTTCGTAGCCCAAAGATGGTCCATCAAAGAGAGTTGCAGATAGGGCCCTATTAGAGTCAAGCACTCAGATATGGGGAAGAGGGGATAAGGGGATGAGGGGATACGGGGATTGCGGGGCGTACAGGGTCGGAGGCAGAGAAATAGTAAAAGGAGTCCCAGAATAGCATACCTATATGTCTGCATAACATATCTGTACCTACCCTCGGTCCCTGTCTTCAAAAGAGCTTAGGAAATAGGCAAATTTTTAAAAAGCAAAACAGTTTTTGTTACATTCATCATCTGAATTGACCTATTAAAGATGAGGATATCCAGGTTGGTCAGAAACACAGGCCGCGCCCAAGGTAACACAGAAAGCAGCAAGGCTGGGCTGTCACTCATGCCCCCGCCCCCCCGGACCACGACGCCATCTCTTGCGGTGCATGCTACCAGGTGCCAGGCCATGGTAGGCATTTGTGGTGTATGTTGTCAAAACAACACAGTATACTCACAGTGCTGTAAGATAGGTATTCTCTTTTCCACTGTTGAAATACCTAGGGCTTAAAAATCATAACAATCATTAGACAGCTGGCAAAGTGAGTAGAGGTACCACAGATAGGACGAGGATCAGGGATAGAAGCCACCAGTGTGTAGGTGACATGTGAGAGCACGCGTTTTTGGGCTCCTTGTTTAAGTTTTGTCCTACAGAATTTCCGCCTGGATATGAGGTCAGGAGAACAGGGCAAACTAAGTAGGACACATTCCAGCCAGAAAAAAGCAGAGCCCGGATTCAACCCCGTCCGGCTCCTCGTCACATGCTGCCTCCTTGATCCTAATTAAGATATTGTGTGTGGTGGGTCTTAAGGGATTTTGAACATTTGCCATTTCAGGCACTTGTATATATTTGTATGTGTGTCTCTTCTGATTCGCACATGACCGTAAGCTCCCTGAAGGGAGAGAATGTGACATTTTTCCATTTAGCTCAGTGTCAAGCTCTTTGCTTTCCTTACGGAAGACTCTACGCCACTGCGGCTGACAGATTGGCAGAGCCTTAGGGATGCTTCTGTTTGGGCCTGAGGTGAAGTTTCAGTGCTTTCAGGCCTGCTTTGTCTGCTCTCTTTCAGAAAGCCCAACCGTCATGCTGTCCGCCGGCAGTTTTTCCTCCCCCTACGAACACCTCAGCCAGCCAGAGACAAAGCGCATGGTGGAACACTACACAGCCTATCTCAGTGACAACACCCGCCTCATTGCTAACCCGGGGCTCAAAGTGAGTGCTGGCGTGGGGCCCCATTTCTGGGGTACCCGTTCCGTGGCCTGGGAGGGCGTGCTAGCAGGGAATCTTTGAAGTGGGAAGCCCAGCTCTGGATCTGTACCTGTCAGCTGGAGAGCCAGACAGTGTGTGGCCCTGGGGAAGGTCGGTTGGTGATGACCCTTCTGGTGGATTAAGAAGCCCTGCGAGCCAGAGGAAGACCCTCTCTCGGGCCTTAGATGCAGCTGGGGTTTTCTAGGTGGGGAGTATGCCTTGGAGACCAGTAAAACTTTCCCAGACCCATTTTTCCCAGGAGAACGAAGTCATGTTCCCCTACTCTCTGTTGAGATAAATATGATGACGTTTAAGGAGCAGAGAGTTAGCTGGGCACTGTGTGTGTGTGTGTGTGTAATGCTTCACTGTAGGATCTTGCCTCAGTAGGACGAACAATGGAGTAAATCACACATTCACACATCCACTGTCTATATTTCAGTAAGCTTTTGTTTTCAGCAAGTTTGGCTGTTTCCTTCTGCTGTGGAAAGATTTTTAAGAAGTAATTGGGCTTGGCTTCTCTGCAAGAGAGCTTTAGGAAGCCCTGCCAGCAGTCCGCTCTCTTTTCATGTGCATCTTAAAGGATCCCTGCTATGTCTTCCTTTGTTGCCCAGTTCTCTGTCAGAAATGAAGTAATGGCTACCAGCCACGTCACAGATGAATGGATGACACAAATGGAAATGAGTAGCCTGAACACTTACATTGTCCGCCGTTACATAGCAACACCCAATGGCGTCCTCAGAATTTATCCTGGTTCCCTCATGGACAAAGCATTTGATCCCACTAGGAGACAATGGTGAGTTGTAGGGGCTTCCACTATCAAAGGTTCCCCCCAAATCCTGGAGAGACATGATAAGTAAATACTATAAAGCAACTTCAGGCAGCCACATTAAAGAAGATACTTTCATGACACTGAAAACATATTTTCTAATAGTTTTTTTTAATGTATTAACAACAGCTTTGTGGGTTTCCTTTGTGTACAGTGTTTTATCTCTTCATTGAAATTTTGAGACTGAAATGCTTTATGCTCAGCCATTTCAATTCCTAGCGGTTTGCTTGATTCCTGCTTCGTGTGCAATGTGTCTATAGTGAGTATACTTAATGTCACTGCACATAGTTATGGCATCAGATTGCAGCGTATGTATGACCTATGAAAAATGAACATGTATAAATTCAATAACTTTTTTTTTAAACTTCTGGGCTTTCTTTGTACTCTGATTTTCAAAAAACAGACAGCAGTCAGGTGTTACAACAAGGGAACAACTTGGGCATAAAGACAAAATTTCTAGTCTTGTGCTGCTTGGTAACTAAGTCACTAATGAGTCAGCTATTGATATTATTGCCTGTTCCTCCCCCCTTACCAATTCGGGATGCATTTTGATGTGCCAGATTGTATTTGTTTCTACTTCATTCATTAATTTCTTTTTATTTTAGCCCTCTAAAACATCTGTATAATAGATCTTATTAAAAACTCAGATATGCCCTGAGTTCGGTATCTTTTTTAAAAGAGAGTTTCAGATTTTCTTGACCTCTTGCGTTGATGCTATGGTCAGACATTAAAGATATGAACCATTTCAAACTTTATTGTAACATAGGCACTATTTATAATAAATATTTTTGACCTTTTTAGAAACTTTTTTTTCAATTACAGCTTGCATTCAATATTATTTTGTATTGGTTTCAGGTGTCCAGCATAGTGGTTAGACAGTCATACACTTTACGAAGTGTTCGCCCTGATATTTCCAGTACCCACCTGGCACCAGTTATTACATTGCTATTGACTGTATTTCCTATACTGTCCTTTACATCCCCATGACCATTTTTTAACTACCTATCTGTACTTCTCAGTCCTTTCGCTTGTTTCACTCAGTCCTCCATAAATATTTGTTTGAGTTACAAGCTCGCTTTTCTTTAAAATTTACAGAGTTGTCCGTGCCCTGAAACAGTATGACTTTCTTTGGTCTCCATTAGGTATCTCCACGCAGTTGCTAATCCAGGGCTGATTTCTTTGACTGGCCCTTACTTAGATGTTGGAGGAGCCGGCTATGTGGTGACCATCAGTCATACCATTCATTCATCCAGGTAATACTTTAATTTTTGGTCCTTTCCTGAACACAGCAAGGGTATTTTGAAAATTTGAATAAATTTATAGCAAAAAGCATGACCTTTGACATGAGGCAAACTGAGATGTATCTTCTTCGGCTGTGTCACCTGGGGTTCCCTGCGCTTCCTTTTCCCATCTGTAAAATGGGGGTAAGGCTACCTCATGAGGCTGAGTCATGAAAAGCGTTTAGCTGCCTGTTCTTGGCAGCCAGGATGATTCTTATGAAGAAGAAAAAGAAAGATGTTAGGTTCCGGACAGCACTTTGTAGAAATGTCAGTCTTGCACCAATCCAAGAAATAACCATAGGAGTGTAGCAATTAGCATCACGAGAGAGTGCTTTCCCAAGGAAAGGCTCATTTTTAGTGAAGGGAAGGAAGAATCAAGACATCAAATTTATTACCTCTTGTCCTGGGGTCTAACTCTTTAGAATTATGTAGGAGCTTGTTGTTTTTACTTTGTCCTCACACTGCCTCCTGAAAAATAAAAGGGCATCTTGAAAATCGACTTTCCAGGAATGCTATAAAATGTCAGTATCACTGTAAATATATTTAGAGTGCTTTTCTATTTCCTGTATTTCCTGCCTTTGAAGTTTCCGTAGTTAAGCTGCAAATGTCAGTGAAGTGCTGGGTGGGGAGGCAAGCCGAACACCTCGAATACGTTTTAACCCCTTCATTTTACAAGTAGCTGGGTTTTTTTCCCTAGCAACCGAGAAAGACAATATTTTGACTGGTACCTGTAATAATGCCTTAAAATTTGTGGGAGACAGATTTTCTTGCTTAACTTTATGCTTTCCACTGGTGCTCATGATATATCAAGTGATTGGCATTCAGTAGAATTCCTCTAACCCAGGTTCCTTGGGAGTAAGAATTGGGAAGCAGTGCTGTGTGGCATTTCAGCCGTGACCTGTGTTTCTGCAGAAGGCAGGGCCCTGCCGCCAGCCAAGTTTTGATTCCTTTGCAGGGCACTGTATCCATTTGGCTGTCAGCTCCTCCCATAATATAGTATTTCACATATAAACAAGGAAGCACTCATTTCGAACAGATTTTTTTTCAATGTTTTCATTAACAGACCATCTGCCAGGCATACGCCTACTATTGTCTGAATAGCAAGACTTGTCATCACTTCTACACTAATCAGTTGAGAAAAATAAACAAAGGTAATCTCTTTGAGGGGACAGCAGTCACTTTGGTCTTTAATGACAATGGAATGGGGCCTTAAAGGTATTACAGGGAAGTAGGTCGAAAACAATGACCATGTGTTCCTCCTGGTCTCTGGCATTCCATCAGCCTCCTTCCACCTACCACTCATTGTGCAGATCCACTAGCTCTTCCACCCTCCTTCTATACAGTGCTGTTTTTGTTGGTGGAGTAGGGTTGCCACAGGGAGATGCAGATTTTAATGCTCATATGCATTTGTACATATGCCCGTTTAGGGGAGTTTGAATGGATAGGAGAATTTTCTTTGGCTTTATTTATAAATATTTATGATGTCGATCCAAATGAAGCATGACGGAAATACGATGGGCCTTCAAGTTAGAAATACCGTATTTCGCCACATATAATGCACACTTTTTGCCCAGATATTTGAGGGAAAGATAAGGATGCTTATTATACACGAGTAGTACTAATTCCATATCTCCATAAATGTTTTTAATTCTTTTACTTATGCTTATGTGTTAAAACTGTAACTCTAGAAAGCAGAAATGATATCTGTGTTGCAACCTTTCAAAGCTGGACAGGTTCACTCTGGATTCAGGCAGGCAGAAGAAAAGTCACAGAGCTGTAGGGATGCCAGACATGCCTTTATTCACAGGTGGGGCGTTCCACCCTCTCCACAAGCCATGTGTCAAGCAGGCAGGAAGTCCCAACTTCCTTATGTACTAAATGCACACAAAGCCGGCGGGGTGCCAAGATATTGTATAACAGAGCATGGCTCTGCGCATGCGAGCCCCTTCTCGAGGCTGTGGGGATGCTGCTTGTCTTAGTTGCCCAGACATCTGGGTGAGGGAGCCTGACTGACTCCATTTACCCTACAGTATCCATATGCAAAATAATACCCTGGAATACGATCATTGGTTTTGTTTCTACATATAAATTAAAAAAAGAAAAAAAGATTTTTCCTGAAAGCTTGAACCAAAAACATGGTTGCCATTATACACAGCAAAATACGGTACCTGGGTTCCCTTATTTGGTTAGTTTTTATAGTGTGTTTAACCTATACACGTTATTTAAGTTTAACAAGAGTTAAATGGCTTTTTAAATCCTGGATTCTGTCCACCAGTCACTCAGTGAGAGTGTATTCCAGGAGTAAGTACCTGCTCTTGCCTTCATCAGCACACAGTCTTACGGACTTGATCATTTGAACATTTCCTTAGTTGAGCATGCTTTTACTATTTAAAACCATGTATTTTTCATTCAACACAGCTTAGAATGCAAGTTAACCACTGCTTCTGGACCTCAACCAAAGCACCCATAGCTTTAATGGATGTATCAGTAGACGGGCTCTCTGTAAAGGTGGTTTTTTTCAAATAATTACGAGTAATTCTGGCCTTGTATGCCAGCTTGCAAACCTCATCTCCTAAGATGTGATTCTACCCTGAAAAATTTGATTTGCCATTTACTATTTGTATGACTATAAACAAGTTCCTTTAGGCCTTGGTTTCCTCACCTGTGAAAGAGGGATTTTAGGGTCTATCTCAAATGATTATGTAATGATTACATTAAATAGTGTATGTGGAGCTCTCAGAACAGTGCCTGGCATGTCGTATGGGCTCAATAAATGTTAAAATGCTTATTATTATGTTCCCTGACCTTTCTGAGCACAACAGAGATAATAATGCCCATATAGAATGATGTGAGAATTAGAGATGATACATGGAAAATGCTTAGCGCTATACTTAACAATAACAAATTCCAGCTAAATGACGGTTATTTTTATTATCATTCAATTCATGCTTTAAATTTCTGGCATTTTAAGAGGTGAGAAGAGGGAACTTAAGCTGATGTCAGCTTATTGTCAGGCATTCCCATTCACCCTTGGTTTATAGCAGTGGTTTGGCTGATAGTTTGAGGAATTTTCCTGACTCGTTGCTCACTTATCAGTTACTCATGGTGACAGTGCTGTGATTCTTCCATCGGCATTATTAGTGGCCTGAGAATCTATGTGTGCATTCTTTGGAAAATGACAATGCTGACATAGATTAGAAAGTGCATTCAGTGATTAAGGGACCAATCAGATGAGCCTTTGACAGAAAATCTCACAAACAGCATGGTCTGTTGCACTTAGAAATGTAGGGTTGGTTTGATTTTTCTATAGTAATCTTTGTGGGTTGTTATGGTAACAGTGACAAATGCAGGTAAAATATGAACATTAGACTTACATGGGCAATATGTATGCTTTTACTTCAGCTTGTTGATCATATTGGAACAGATGACAGTCAAACAGGGGAAGTTTAGAAACAAAATTAACTTGTCCCAAAATACATGAGTTGTATTTTTTTAGCTGGAGCAGCTAAAGTATTGTAAAAAGAGCCTGATTTGCATCCTGGACTCTCTACCATAAATAAAAGGTGATCAGTCTTGCTTAAGCCTTTTAACCATTCCAACCCTAATTTTTCATTTTTGAAGTAGGGACTATAATTCCTTTCTGACATCTTTGCAGGAAATTAAATAGATCATGTAAAATTGCTTGGAAACTCTTAAGTACCATATAGATCTAAGGAGACAGTGTAACCTGATGATTAGGAGCATTATATACTTAGGAGTCAAAGATACTGAGTTTAAATTTTTGCTTCCACTAGTTACTCACTTCGTCACTTTTGCCAAGTATTTAATCTTCCCAAGCTTTAATTTTCTAGAAATGATAATGCCTCGTAAGTTTTCCGTGCAGAAATAATCAAAGTGATATATTCAAATGCCCACCAGGGTGCCTGTAAATTATGAATATTCAGTAAATAGAAGCTGTTCTAGTATCATAATATAAAGTTATTAAGTCTTGAATTTCTTCCATGGTGGAATTTAAGTTACTTCGGTAACAATGGTGCTCTTACTGAGTCAATAACCTCTCAAAGATAACCCCATAACGTGTTCTTCCCCCATCCCATGCTAAACACAGTTCTGACAACAAAGCTCCAATGGAAGTTTCATCAGGGACCATGGTCCCTTTTCCTAGTGGTTAATTTTTTGGAGGGGTGGTGGAATGGGGATGGGGTTTGGGGTGATCAAAGTTAGTATCAATGTTGACAGTAACTGGAAGGGGGCAGTCATCTACATGGCAAAGCTAATTTCACTTCCACGTTGTGATTTTCCAAAAGAGGTTTTATTTGGGGGAGTTCCTTCTGAGCTTTCCAATTAATTTTTTAGGGTTTTTGTCAATAACAGTGTCATTTTTCTTTTGGTATTTTCTTTATGAAGAGATCATTATGATGATTATAAGCTTTTGGAACATGCCATGTTGGGTAAACCTTGAAAATTCCCAGGCACAAAAGTGGCCAAGTAACCAAGCACTTTCAACATGAACATAGATTAAAAAGAATCTAGCTTCCAAGTGAGAAGTCAGTGTTTCTGCTGTGTCTAGCAATTTCTCTAAAAGAGTAATGTATTCACTCTCAGTCTAGGGTGAGCTTTAAGCTCTGTTTAGTTCTCTAGAATAACTTTTGCTATGACACCTTTTCGGGTGTTTTCATTATGTTTGGCAGCTTGCGAAGCACTGTAGACACACGATCTCATTTAATCCCAGTAACAGCTTTATGAAGTGTAGATACTATTATTATCCCCATTTTCAGATGAGAAAGCTGAAGCTTAGAAAGGTTAAGTGTTATCCCAGGAGCCACATAGATAGAAACCAACAGGGCCAGGATTTGATCCCAGAGCTTCTCGATTCCAGAGCTGAAAGGGTTAGCGCCGTGTTGCACTGCCCAGCGTTACCTGCCTTGGTGCCCCTGTGTTTGAGAGCAGCATTTTAAGAGTAAGGACAGAAATGGCCTGCGAACCAGGAGACTATTGTTCTAACATATGAGCTCTGTTTGGGGTGCAACCAATGTTAATATTGTAAGAAGAAAACTAGACATCGTTTTTACTAAATTTTTTTGTGACCTCACACTAGTCAGTTAACCTTTGGAACGTCTCATTTTTCTTACCTATAAAATGAAGGAAATAATTAAGAGGATCACTTGGGTTCCTTGTCTACAGTTTCCTTGTAAGGAACCATAGTAGCTATGCATCCAGCCTCCCACCTAATGCCTGTTCCCTCCCACCCCCAGATTCTTGCTGAAGAGTATTCTAGTCATTGTCCGAGCATCAGTAGTCAGGACTAGCCAAGTTCCACAACTGTCTGTTATTTGGGCTGGTGTTTTTTAAGACGTGCTACCTTTAGTCTTAAATTTTTCTCTCATCACATCCTCATGTTATGCTAGCTCAGTTATGTAGTCGTTCGTTTTTATAGGGGTGGAAAGTGTGGCAGAACTGTAGGCATGTATTTCTGATAACCATACAATCTCCTTACTATTGAACATAGTTTTTACCTCTAAATAAACATGCCTCCTCTTCTCTCGATCTTTTTCATGTGAAGTACACAGATGTCTTCGGGGCACACTGTGGCCGTGATGGGCATTGACTTTACGCTTAGATACTTCTACAAAGTCCTCATGGACTTATTACCAGTTTGTAACCAAGATGGCGGCAACAAAATAAGGTAAGCCCTTCGGAGGCACCGTTTCCTTTCTAGCTGAGAAATACAAGGAGAATGATATCGGATATCTCTAGTTGAATGGCAACCACATTGTCAAGGTCAGGACCAGAAACTGAGTCTGTGGTCTGGGTATTCTATGAAGAAGGTTTTTGGGTTTTTAAATTTTTTCAGGTGCTTACCAGTTGTGGTTTAGACACACAGACTTGACTCATAACCAGGAGAGTAACAGTGGCACAGAGTTCCCTGAAAGCTCTCATTTCTTTAGAAGTCAGTAATTAGAGGTTTCCTATATTTTGGGTGCTAGAAAGACCAGAGGGTACTCTCGGACAGTACTTTTGATGTTAACTTGGTTATTAAGCCAAAGTCTTTGTGAGATGGTTCAGGCACTTAGACCGTTCCTTTTACATTTCCCCAGAAAGCAGCTCATGCAACTAAAGCCTTTGCCGCCTGAATTTCAAAAGAACGTGTCGGATCAAAGCAAGGGCATTCCCTTGATTTAATGCAGACCACTTTTAAAAATAGCTTTCTTATTTCAATCTCATGGCCTATGCTTCACATCATTGCTAAATTTCACATTGGCCCTTAAAGGGAAAATACAGGATTCATGGCAAATTGTTATGAAGAATGTAGAGTAAAATCGAGCAAAGTGTAGTCTTGATTCGAGCAGTTCTGGCTTTACTTATTTCGTATTTCCATCAAATATATTTTTGGATGTCCCCCGAATGTCCTATTTTATGTATGTTTATCATCAAATGGAGAAATCGTATGGTTTACTTAAGCTGTGTGTCTATAAATATTTAAGTCCGCTCTTTTCAGAATCTCCCTCCTCAAAATAAAGGATAAACTTCTTGCATATACACCCTTGCCAAAGATCTTCAAGTCCCATCTTACTTGGCCTGTGTGGCCACATTCTGTATGAGCTATGTAGGTGACTTCAGAGGCAGGTGTAACTCTCTCACCTGAAACTTGATACCACCAGGTGATGCACCACCTCAGGAATATTGTATCCTTCTACCTGTCAGCCATCCTTCATTTTATCAAAGAATATGTATTAAGAACCTGAGATAAATGCAATTTGTTTTATGCTAACAAGATAAATGTTCTCTGAAAGCACAGAAAAATAGTTCAAATGACTGAGGTTTGTCCCGTGGTTTGGTGCAGGTGCTTCATAATGGAGGACAGGGGCTACCTGGTGGCACACCCAACCCTCATTGACCCCAAAGGACATGCACCTGTGGAACAACAGCACATAACCCACAAGGTATTTGTTGCAAATCTGGTAGCTCCGTTCTCCAGCAGCCTGCCACTCATTGATGATGTGACATATGTCTTCTGCTTGGCCTTATTAGGAGCCCCTGGTAGCAAATGATATCCTGAACCACCCCAACTTTGTAAAGAAAAACTTATGCAACAGCTTCAGTGACAGAACAGTCCAGAGGTTTTATAAATTCAACACTAGCCTTGTGGTAAGTTGATTCCATAACGCTCTCCTATCCCTTCCCACTGTGGAATGTAAAATAGAATAATGTTAATATCTACTTTACTTTTAGCTCTTTCATTGAATTAGAATTACAGAATGATAGGACAGGACAAGACCTTACTCCAGCTCCACAGCATGGCAGTTGTGGAATATGAAGCCCAAGTTCTCACTCTTGAGATTTTGTTTTAGTTTTATTTGCTCAAAGACGTGAAATGTCGGCTGAAGTCACCTCCCACTCTCTTGTATAAATATATGTGGCGCCACGTGTTTCTGTCTTCCTGTCTTCTAGAAATCATTCAGTCTCCCGAAATCCCTAAAGCCACCCTCAGTCAGTTCTCGGTCACCCACTCTGTAAGATAGGAGTTCTCATGTACACCATCCAAAAGTACTGTCTTTTTTTCAGCCAAACACTCTGTGTGATTTGAGGTACTGCAAACTTACCTGCATATGGTTAAAGATCTTAAGGATTTTCTTAAGATCTTTAGGATAGTTTGTAAATGATCCTAGCTGAGAGAGTACAAAGTCAGATAATGTCAGAACCAACATTCAAAACAAAACGTTATTTAAAAAGAAGTAAATTTTCTATTAAAATAGGTATTCATATCACTAAATGTATAATTAAAAGTTAATTTTAAAGATATAATAGGTTAAATGAAGATCCTAAACTTAGTCCCCCCCCCTCAAAAAAGCAATGGGTTGGGGGAATAAAAGAATTTTTCTAAATGGATATATTAAAATGATAGTGTGTTCAAGACAAAGAAAGTCATTACTCTGTTCAGACTCCACATCATTCTAAGGAATGCGCCCTTTAAAGGGGACATTGAGAGACTTGAGTGTAATCAGAGGGAGGCTGCCAGGTGAGGCTGTCACACGAAAGTCTAAATTACTCTGTGTAGCTACTGTCATTGTACAGTGGTTTCCTGAGGCAAAGCCAGGATACTAAGCAGAAATTTTTCAGAAACACAAATTTTAGTGAAATACAGCAGTGGGCAAAATTAGGTTTACAGTCATTCATATGGAAAATAATACAAGAATAAACTCTGTTTTGTGTACTCATAACTGTAAACCTACTTTTGCTTTACCCTGTATGAATTAGAATAATGTCTCAATGGCATAAGTTATTCCAAAATGGAATTGGAATGTTCCTGGGTATCGGAGCTAACCAGATGCAAAGCCCCCATTGTTGCTTATGCTGCAGAGGGCGGGCGTTGGCCAGGCAGTGGAGATTTCATGTAGACCTCTAAGAACCCATTCAGTGCTGTGATTCTCAGAGTTCGGCTTATTCTAACCATGCGCATATAGGGGATACTGGCATGGAAGCAAGCATGCGTTTAAATAATTGTCCTACTCCATGTGACACACATGGAGGGAAAAAATGATCATACTGAATGTTACAGCGCCACTTTTAATCTTTGATTTTCTAATATGGTGGCAAATTTGGCAGTTCAAGAAGCTGGCTATCTCATTTTCTCATTATAGAATGCTTTATTTGGATTTTTGAAATGTTCTGGAAGCAGGACACTGCCCTCCTAAAGAGGCTTTGGTTTTAAAATAATTTTATTATCTTAAAGAATAGATGTTTTTACTGGGGAGCAGGGGACAAATGCATGTTTTTTGATTGTTTAGGTTTGCCTTTGAAGAAATTTCAAACTATTCCTTACCAGAAAGCTGTCTTTCATCGATTCTTGCATTTTTTTTCCATTTTATGATCTATTATTATGTGTTAAAAAGAAAAGAGCAGATTACAACAACACCTATGAAAATTTTATTTGTATAAGCATTGATAAAAGACTAAATGATATATACCCCACCATTAAATGAGAATTATCTGTGATGGGATTATAAATAATTTTTATCTTCTAGTTTTTTAACAGTGACTGCGTACTGCTTTTGTAATCAGAAATAAAGTTTTATTGTAAGCTACTTCTCAGCATATGGTTGACAGATGCTTTCACCAGGGTGAGGCTGCGTCTTTGCATTGTTGTCTTGTCACTTTTAACACCTCGCTTGTCTACAGGGGGATTTGACAAACCTTGTGCACGGCAGCCACTGTTCTAAATACAGACTGGCCAGGATCCCGGGGACCAATGCGTTTGTCGGCATTGTCAATGAAACCTGTGACTCTCTTGCCTTCTGTGCCTGTAGCATGGTGGACCGGCTCTGTCTCAACTGTCACCGGTAAAAATGCAATGGGTCATATTCTCTGTTTACCATGCTGTTGAATATTTTAACTGATGCCAGACATTCTGAAGTGACATCTGCAAAATAAACAAAGAGCTGGGTACATCCTGAAGCAAAGGGAAGTCCTCATTACGGAAGCGTTTTTAATTTATTATTGACCCTCTGCATAGTAACTTACGTTTTGCTTTTCAGAATGGAACAAAACGAATGTGAATGTCCCTGTGAGTGCCCTCTAGAGGTCAATGAGTGTACTGGCAACCTCACCAATGCAGAGAACAGGTAAAAAAATACATGTAGATACTAAGTATGAGAGTACATATATACCCTGAGTCTTACTTATACATTTGTTTTGGGTAGGGACCTAAGAAGGTAATTCATTCTACTGATGTAACTGTTCAGTGAACCAGATTGCAACGTACATAGTCCCTTAAAATGAAGTCCACTTTTGGGTTTAAATTTAAATGCTATGAAAGAATTGACAGTATACGTACTATATACAAAAAAATATGAGACTGTTACAGGCATTAACATGTGTCAGATATTTTATGCACAGTAAGCCACTTAGTTTTTAAATTAACCCTGTAATAAATATGTAGGCATCTTTCATACACACACATGCTGACATAAAACATAACATTATTGACATAGGTGGCAAATTTTAAGATGAGTTAAATAAATTGCAGTAAGTCCCTTGTCCAGAACTTAAAAGAAAGAGTGTATGTGTATGCCTACCAGCACAGTGGACCCTTGAACAAAGAGGGGGTCAGGGGATGTGATGCCCCACACAGTTGAAAACATGTGTATAACTTTTGACTCTCCAAAAACTTAATTGTCCCTCAGTGGTTGTAGGGAAGTGGTTCCTGGACCCTCCATGGATACTAGAATCCTCAGATGCTCAAGGCCACTGTATAAAATGGCATAGAACAAAGCACGGAGTCAGCCTCCTGCATCCGCAGACTCCCAACCTCAGATCCAAACCAAGACAGGTATTTACTGAAAAAATGTGCCCAAGTGGACTCTCATATCTTATAGTTCAAACCTATGTTGTTCAAGGGTCAGCTCTATACGTCTATTTAGGCATAGAAAAAAATGTCCAAAAGGACCTCCACTAAACTGCTAACAGTGGTTACCTGTGAAAAGTAAGCTTTAGAATGGTGAGTAAGGGAAGGTAACAACCACTTTTAACTGTATGCCTTCCTATTTTATTAAATATCTATGACTTCCTCATTTTTTAATTTTTTTTTTCTTTTCGGTGCATAAAGATGAACAAATTGAAGCTCAGAGTAGTTAAGTGATTGTCCCAAGATTTTATATATTTAAGTGGCAAAGCCAGGATTCAAACCCAGATCTGTCTGACACCACAGGGACCGGGACATGATGAGCTTGATTTATACGTGGTCCTAACCTCTAGACTTGCTCCCGAATAGAAATCCAAGCTGCGAGGTCCATCAGGAGCCAGTGACATACACAGCCACCGACCCGGGCCTGCAAGATGCCCTTCACCAGTGTGTCAACAGCAGGTGCAGTCAGAGGATGGAGAGCGGGTAAGCCAGGCCCAGTGCTTACTTTCACGTCAACGTGACGGTTTTGGGAACAGAGCCTCGTAAAGTGCAGTGACCAGCAGCCTCACTGAGCTTTTCCAGCTGATACTTATCATTCCCATTCTTGATGTTTGAAAAAGTAGTGTCTATTTTTTTCAGATCCAAAACTGATATCCATAAGCCTTTTATCCGCCAGGCTAACGGTTGTCCAGTCTTCACTTGCGACGGCTCCTTGGCGTTTGTGCCGTGTGTTACAAATTGGCAGGAAGGCTATTCTTGAGATAAAATTTGAAAATACATGTGGAGGGGACATGGCGTGAAGAAGCCAGCGCAAAGGGCAGCAACCCCCAGGCTCCAGAACCAGAGCCCAGCAGTCAGGGCCATGTGTGTGACACACTGAGGCTGACCAGTTTTCTTTCTTAGAGAGCAGATGGTTTTGAGAACTGCAAACTGCATGTCTGTTGCTCCCTCCTCCTCCTCCCTAGGGTGTTTGGGACTGGACTTACGGGAGGCGTGGCTATGGTAACCTAAAGGGGTGGCGGTGGGGCGATTAGTTTATTTTGTATGTAGCTGCCGGTTCCCGTTGGATGAGACGAGTCAATGGGTAGGAAAGGCAGCCAGTTCTACTTTTGGTGTAGATTTTGGCAAAGGAATGGCGGGGCATCCGATAAATTAAGATGTTATACAGCAAGCCAGAGTCAATTAAGTTTGAGAAACACTGCATATATTCCCCAGAGAGCCATAGTGTCTTAACTTACGAAAAGCTCTAAGAAATGGACAGTAAGAAAATCTGTTTAACTTACCAAGTATTTCCCAAAATTATTTGATCATTTTTTTCTTTCTTCCTTTCTTTTTTTTTTTTTTTTCCTCTTTTTAAATGACTGTACACTTGGGGGATATTAGGCCAAAGGCTAACAAACCTTGGGGCCATTTGGTCTTTTAAGATGATTTTGAATATTCTTGCACTCCTCCGTGCAGCGTGGATTTCATGGTTTGACTCATCGGGAGCAGTTTCATCTCTCTCATTTCCCAGTTGTTGAGGGACATAAAGCAGCTCTCCCCTGGCAGATCACTGCTATTCTCATTTTATAAGGAAAGGAAACTAATGCTCAGGGAGTTACAGCACGAATAAGTAATGGATCTCTTGAGTGCTATCGGACGCCCCAGCCCATGTACTCCCCCGGCCTCACACTGCTTCCTGGAACACTCCGCGTCATCTCTCTGGCAGGGACTGTTTTGGCGTGCTGGACTGTGAATGGTGCATGGTGGACAGCGACGGAAAGACTCACCTGGACAAATCCTACTGTGCACCCCAGAAAGAATGCTTTGGGGGGATTGTGGGAGCCAAAAGTCCCTACGTTGATGACATGGGAGCAATAGGTATGTCTGTCGAGAACCCATTATAATGTGATCCTTAAACACACATTTTTCTGTCTGTATACTAGGACAGAAATCTTAAAATGGTCCTCTCCTTCCCTGATCCCTTTGCCAATAGTTTTTCGTTACAAAACCAAGGCAGATAATTACCTTCAAAGCTGACTAGATATGCTCTGCAGACCGAGCAGCCGTCTGTCCTGCCAAATTTTACAAGCTTGGAATTCATTCCCATAAAGCTTGTTCTGAGAAGTATCAGATCTGATCTCCGCGTGGCTGAACCCTAGAGTTTGTTTGAATGTGAGTCCCAGCTGTCAGAGCACAGGTCCAATGATGGGTGGAATGACCACTGCACATCCATTTCCTGCTACAACTGTCCTTCACAACTTGTGCAGAACTAGACGTCTTGTGGCTACAAATCATTATTTAAGGCTTTGGGGTCAACAGAAGCCAGAGCTACCCAGTGCAGCTGGAATGGCTTAGAGTGTGGGGACACTGTGGGGAAGAAAGCCTCTGGGATCAGGCCCCAGGACCTCAAAAATACTACCTGCATCCCACAGTCAGATTTTCTCACCCAGAGTTAGTACAAACCCCTAAAGCTTAGCCAGCGTGTGAGACAAATATTTAAGCCTTTAGTTAATACCTTGGTGATTAACGTCTCCCCACATTAGCCTGTCTGCAGAAGAAGAGCCCCTACATGCGGAAGGGTTCTAAGCTCACGTGTTACTACTGAACCAAGTTAGCACACAGTGGAAGTGACCTTGATTGAAAAAGTCACTTAAGATGCCCACCTGCAGTTTTCTGTCTAAAAAGTGCAAGTGGTGTTTTAAATGGAACCCCTAAGCTTTGAAATGTGATCTTTTTAGCATATATTGAGTGTGCCTGGTGCCATTTATTTCTCTGAAATCGCTCACCTCTCCACTTCTCTTCCAAGAGTAACCCACCCCGCCCAGGGAGCTGGGCTCCCAGCACTGGCCACTGCCTGTTTAAGTGATTTTCATCCGCTCACTGGTTGTACCGGATCTTGCTAATTGTGTTCTTGCTCTGCTGAGCAATTAGCATTTCATTTGAGAAATGGCATTAAATGATGCCACTGCTCCCATGTTCTGGTGGGTCTTTGAGGAATTCAGAGCTTAAAGCAGCTCTTCTTATTGCCACCAAACTCCTTCCCCGCTCTGTTCCTTCCCATTTCACCCCCACCCCCACCTCCTGCCACTACACTGAGGAAATCCTTACACGGGACATCTGTTTGTTTACTTTCATGAAGGCGACGAGGTGGTCACACTGAACATGATTAAAAGTGCCCCCGTGGGCCCCGTGGCTGGAGGCATCATGGGATGCATCATGGTCCTGGTCCTTGCTGTGTACGCCTACCGCCACCAGATTCACCGCCGCAGCCATCAGCACATGTCTCCTCTGGCTGCCCAAGGTGAGTTCCCAACAAATGTCAAAGCTCCTCCCGTAGGCAGCAGCCTTCCTTAGGTGGCTCCTAGGCGGGGGGGTGATGGTGGCCAGTGGTGTGGCCACCATCTCTCAGCAGTTCGGAGAACAGTGCTGCGTTTTCAGCCTCTCCGGAGTGGATCCCGGAGTCCCCAAAGCCTCCTTTCCTCCTTCAGCCCCTTTCAGTTCCCTAGGAAGTTCCTGGATCCTCTTTCTTCTCATGCGGCATTCACCCGCCACAGGCTGCCTCTGGAGCAGGCCCGCCAGGAGCTGGAATGCCAGGCGGGAAGTTTTCTTCTTCACTCAGCTCAGATGCGTTGCCTTTGCTGTTCCAAAGACACTGGCAAACCAAAGATACCCCAGGTCACTATCAGCAGGAACATGAATGATCCTGTTGTAGCTGTTCTTACATATTGTGAATGCACACATACTCCAAGGAATGATCACGTCTCTTAAAATGGGATAGGTCAATGAAGCCACGTACAAAATGCTTAATCTGCAGTCATGGCTTCCATACCAAAAGTTGCATATGGTGTCTGTGCTCCTGTGCAAGGGCCAAACTGCCCTCCTCCCTAAGAGCCGCAGGGGTGTGCTAACCTGAGCTGCGTGATGGTGCAGCTGACTCGGCATTCCTCCTGGACTAGACCAGGAGCCCCTGAGCTCACCCTCGGAGTGGCAGAGACAGGTGATGTCGGCACGTTTCACTCCAGCCGCGGTCCCGATGGAGGATCACGGGGTAACGCTGCCTGATTTGATAGTAGGGCTAATCACAAAGCTCTTTCCCCTTGGTAAGATTCGGTTAGACTGAGGATGGCTGCCAGCCTGTGTTGGCAGACGCCCGACCTTTTATAAGGTTGTGTAATACCATGTTAGCAGCGCAGCCAGCTACGGCGTCAGACCCCTTCCTTCTTTTTCGGGTACTTTAGCAGAATTGTTAGCCTGTCAGCTTCTTTCCTCCTCTTTCTTCAGAAATCAATGTCAGGGTTAACTGTTCCCCTATTCTCTTTCTTGTGATTCCTGCTCGCTCCTCCATTAAAGAAAAAAAGAAGAAGAAAAGAACAAAGATGGGCTATCAGTTCATTCTTTTCCAAGACAGGATTCATTCTTGATGGGATGCTGTCACCCAGCCATCAGATGAACACTCTGCAGGGTATGAAAGTAGTTGATTTTGTTTGATTAAATAGTCATGTTTCTCTCTTTTTAATGATGGGTAGAAATGTCAGTGCGCATGTCCAACCTGGAGAATGACAGAGACGAAAGGGACGACGACAGCCACGAAGACAGAGGCATCAGTGAGTATTCGAGCCGCCTCACTGTGGGAGTGTCCGCAGGAGGCTAATCCAGAATACATGTTCCTTTTTATATCCTTTTGGCTTGGATTAAAGTTTAAGAAGCTTTGACGTGATGGGGTCTTCTCCCCTCTGTTTTCATTAGGAATAAGTGAGGTGTTTGTTTTAGAAAATCTCTAAAGATTTCATCATGTTCTCCTTTGATTTCGGTGCTCTGACCTAAGACGCCTCACCCTTCCATTTATTTCTAGCCCTCCTCACTTTCCCACATAGTATTTTAGAAAGGAAATCATCAAGCATGCATTTTTTTAATCCCTAAACTAATGGATGCAACTCAGGGAGAAAGGAACATTTCTTTATCGCAAAAGTTCCATTAATGTTGAGATACCTTGGCCTTCAACTACTTGGAGCATATGTTTTTGTTGCATGTTGGAGATAGGTAATTAGGGACCCCTCCACCCCAGTTCTAAAACCAACTCCCCTAATCCTCAGAATTTTTAAAAAATTGTGTGTTCTAGCTCTCCACAGAATAGCCCTGACATCTGAGTGAGCCTGCTCAGAGAAAATGTACTTGATACAATAAGGATACTGGCAGAAGAGTAACTAACCGTCCTTGCCTTCCACAGTCAGCAATACACGATTTATAGCTGCGGTCATCGAACGACACGCCCACAGTCCAGAAAGGAGGCGCCGCTACTGGGGTCGATCAGGAACAGAAAGTGATCATGGTAAGGTCCAGCTCCCTGTATGGGAGGGGCCTGAGGAACCCGGTGGACTCCTGTGGGCCAGTGCTCATACCCACTCTTCTCTCTCTTTCCTGTTCTGTGCTCAAGTAAATTATTTTGTCATAGTTTTCCAAAAAGATGCATTCCAACACGACCCTCGTAGAAGAGCCCAAGGGTGGTTTTGCACATGCCTCAGCACTTCTGGGCGTAAGTGAGGTGACCTCTGGGCACACGGATGGCTTCCTATGTTTTTCTCCGTGAATAAGGATTCAGATCGTCTAAAGGAAACCTGCTAACCACCCCTCTGGGTTCTCCGTAAATGGGCAGCCCCGTGGGTCCTACTATCCAGTGTTACTAGTTGGCAAACACCAGCGACATCAAGGGCTCTCCCAGGCACATAGGTTAGGGACATGGCAAGAGTCACTGCTGTCCTCGGGCATTCCCCTCCCTGCCCTCCAACCTTGCCCGGGAGGCTCAGGCAGAGTTTCATTAAAGAGAAAATTTGCGCTGGGCCTGGAAGGATGAGGTAAGAAAGTTGGGGGCAAAGGGACTAGTGCATACAATCTCGGCGTTGCGTGAAGTGCCTGTAGGATGCTCAGGAGGGTGCTGGGCTGCACTGTGCAAAGGGGCTGAGGGCCAAATGAACTGTCAATTATAAAATCCATGGGCTCTACCGAAGCCTTGGCCGCAGCTTGGCTACTCACCCTCCCAGCGTCCACACAACCTGTTGTCACGGAGAACAGCAGTGACAACACTGCCTCAGCTCCACAAAAACATAACGGAGCGGGGGGTGGGGGCTTCTCCTGCAATTGTAAAATCTTTTTATTTTTCATAGAGCTCCAGAAATATCCTCTTCTCAGAATCTGGGTTTGTTTGTGTTTTTAATCGATAAATAATGTGTTTATGCCTTTGACTCTGCTTTCTTCACATCTACCCTGAAAAGAGGGGGAAAAAAATGTGTTCAAACAGTGCTCTCACACCTGTGCTAAAAAATTCAGGAGTGGATATTCGTCAAAGCAACCAATGTGGCCTTTTACAAGACAGCCAGGTATTTAGACTCCCTTTGGAAAACAGAAGCTAACACTCTGATTGTAAATTGGAGACTGTTAATTTGAGCTTTGAGTGACATTGTTCCCACCAACTAAATAGAAACATTGGGTTTCTATGGAGAGTCAAAATTTTTTTTTCCAATTTCTTTGACTTTCTGCCTTTTTTCCCTAAAAACCTTTGAACATTCATAAATGCATTCTGCCAGGCAGTTCTGTGCCTCTTCTCCTTTGAATAATAAAACAGGTTTGAGGCTACTAAAGTTCAACAGAAATAATTTCTTATTCAGCAGAAATACTGAGCTCTTCCTCCCTCTCTCTCCCGACTGCCCTCCCTCCCTCTCTCCCTTCCTCACCGCCTCCCTCTACCTCCTCCTCTTTCTCCCCCAACAGAAATTGCCTCAGTATGAAATTGGGACTCTGAGTGACATTGGAATTCTGAGTGACGGTGACAGTGTTCCATTAGCTCTCCCATTGTCTTAGTAAAATGGCATATGAGGCAACAGCTTAGATAAAAGGAATAGTGCAGTGTCAGTATCTGAAAGCCAAGGAATCTAGCTAAGGGCTTGGTTTCTTTCATTTTTCACAATAATTGGATCCCTGTTATCCCCAAGGAATAAAAAATACTTTCTCGTGCAGACAGAATGCAACATTAAAAGAAGTGGAAGACATTAACATTCCACACAATTCCAGATGCACTACAAAATCAATAGCACTTAACTGCATGTTGTCATATCTCTGAACCCTTATGGTGGGTCACTAAAACTGGTGGCATCGAGTGAATGTCCCTGTCATGCCTAGAGGATGAGCCGTAGGCACACATTAAAACAAGGATCTAATCTAATTGTTTTGTCAGCACCCTTCTTGCTCATCTGTGTGCTTTCCTCTAGGGTGACCCTTGGCACCTGCTCTTTGCTAGGCACAGGGCAGGGAGTTGCAGAAAGGGAGGTGTCATTTATGGGAGGCAGCCATGGTGCGAAGGGCTTATCAGAGAGGGTCAGGCAGAGCTCACTTGGAATCTCACCTCTCCTCCTCTTTACAAGCTGTGAGACCTTAGTGAAGCAACTCTGGACCTCAGTTTCCTAATTATTACAAGATTAGAAATTCCCACCCACCCCCCCAGGAGTTGTGGTGAGGATTAAATGAAATAATGTACGGCAGACAGGAGCTCAGAGTGGACCTCCCCACTTCCATCTCCACTCTGCCCTCAAGGAATTTACAGTCTAGGAGGAAATGGGAAATGAATGCATGTATTCCTAAGGCTGATAAAAGACTGAAAAGGACAGCTTCCTTAAAGGAGTGGAACAAAAACAGTGGGGAGATAGTCCTCTTTTATCTGCAGGGAGAGGGTGGAAGACCCTGTGGGGAAGTGGCATCTGCTGGCCCTGGAACTGGTAGGATCAGAGGACCGGGGTTCTTTGCTACACAGTGAATGTATTTCCACAAAAGTTTTGGGGTCCGATACAGAGAAGGAAACTCAGAGTAGCATAGATAAATATATAAATACCAAACACAGTACTTTTGTGGTGTGGTTCAGACTTGTGATATTCCTAGAATTAAAGTTAAATGTTACCAGGCAGCATTTTTTAATTTAGAAATATTGAGTGTGGCCAAGTGAGTTTTGTATTTCAAAAGAATCTTCATTTTAATTTTTGTATCTTAAAAAGACTTTATGCAAAATAAGAATGGTTTTTCAAAAGTAGAATTATCTTTGTCAATATTCTAAGACCACGTAGAATGATTGTTGTGAGTTCTCAACTGTGAACTCTTACTGTCACGAGAGGTTAAAAACAGTTACTACCTATCTGCGCTTTTAATTATATACCTGCTTTGCCCATTATTTCTCTTGAAAATACCGTGTTCTATCTAATCATCTACCGGTTTATTTGTAAGTTAAAAGCTACCAATATATATTTGTTCCTTATGGATCTATGTTTTGGTTACCATCTCACTAGAAGCTTCGTGTGTATGTATATGAAGCAATATTTTTTCTTTGTAAGAGGAAAATTTTCCCCTAGTGAATCAAAGTCCAGAAGATTTAGCAGTGCCAAACCTTGAAAACCTGGTCAAAAACCGCATAGTGCAACAGGAGACCATTTTCTAGAAGTGCAGATATTATCCTGCAGTTACTCTCTGTGACCACAAGGTGGTGAGTAGTCCCCAGAGAGACTACATCCCTAACCATCAAGAGAGGTTTCCTAGGAACCATCAGCTAAATATAAGCAGACTTCCAAAAATCAGAAGCCTAATCTTGACTCTTCTGTTAATGGACACCTGACCTCCTTCCTGAAGCCTATTTCTTGGTTGAGATCGTCTTTGCAGAGATTTTTCTGCATACATTGGGACAGTAAAGAACTTTTTGCTTTGAAAGTATTTCTAAATGTCCTTTGTGTTTTGAATAGTGCTTCCTCCTCCATGAGTGAGAGACGGAGCCTGTCTTATTCATCACTGTTCCCAGTGCTCCACAGAATTGCCTGGCACTGAGTAAACAATTAACCTGTGAAGTAGGAGTATGTGTTTGGCTTGTCCCTGCGTCTCTACAACTTGCTACTCCCTTCCTTCAGATTTTCATTAACTCCTGAGATAAGGGGAGGCCTGAGTAAGTTACAGAGGGACTGAGCGAATAGAATGGCCCCACAGTGAGGGGTTCACTTGGGAAGGGCCTCTGCTGGAGTTCTCATCAGAAAGCATCAGGAAAAGTGGCGGTGCCCCCACGTTGCCTCGGGACACCTGTACCATCACCACCACCCTGGGTCTGACGAGCTGGGTTCAGAGCACCCCTGGACCCTAAAAACCCCGGAGCAGGGCCCAGTGAATCTGTTTGTCTTCATTATTAGATGAGACTGGTGCATGTCACCAGAGATAACTTAAAAAAAAAATTGATACCTTTGCTTTGGGAATATATTATATGATTTTTTAAAATTAAGTGCCTGCTTTGCGTGAGTCATTGCATTGAATATTAGGAGTACAAAGATAAATAAAAGTCCTTGTAGGTTTTGGTTTTTTTTTTAGAAAATTTGCTAACAGACAAGACAGCCCTATATTTTATTATAATATGGTAAAATCTAAGATAGAGATGTGCACAGAATGCTGTTTAAACCCACAGAAGGGACATTGGTCTGGGGGTTGGGGCATTGGTTAGGAATTCTCCCAGGAGAAGACCCTCAAACTGAAACATGAAGCACAATAGCAAGATGAGGAAAGGTGGGAAGATGAGCCAGGCAGTTGGCCCACTGTGAGTTTTATATCATGAATGTGAAAATGAGTGATCAGTTACTGCGGGTGTATGTAAATGAGCAGAGACAGGTGGCTACCCGGGAGTATTTGGAGGAAAGATGAACACAGCATAACTCTAAAGGGTGGCCAAAAATAATCAGCACACACACTGAACTTTTCCTAAAACCATGTTTCCCCTTTACTCCTTTATATGTAGAACATACGGTGGTTTGAGTATGTGTGGCACATTGTAACTAAGGTTTTAGAGCCTAACAGCCAGTCTTATGTCCTAGACATGGCACTGCTAAGCTGAGAACCTGAGAAACTCGTTCTCGCTCCTGATCTCTTAGTCTTGGGTGAAGGCATCACCGTTTCCTTAGCCCCTGAACCTAGAAACATTGACCTTATCCAAGGATGTCAACTCTCTTGTCATATTCACCAGGCAAGTCCATTTAGTCACCAAATCCAACCCGCTCTGCACTTGAATGGCCTCTTAATCCTGCAGCTGCACCACTGAAACGCACTGCTCCTGTCCCACCCACATCCTCACCGTCTCCTCCGCCTGATGCGCCAGCCCATCTTCTGAGCCTCTGATCTCTCTGTCCTTCTGTCCAGCCTCCTCGCTGCCACAAGGGACCACCTTAAAGCACACAACATGTCTTTACTGTTGGCCTCCCCTTGCCCATTACTAAATCCTAACTCGGACAATAGCTTCGACCAGCCTCACTGATCTGGCCCTAGCCTCCCTGTCCAGCTGTATCTCCCACGTCCTTCTCTCCCACACACCAGGCTTTTCACCATTCCCCAACCCACTGGAACCTGTCGGGCTGCTCTGGGCATGTGCTCATCTCCTTACCTGTGGCACCTTTCCTCCACCTCCTTCTTTTCCTAATAAATTCCTCCTGTCCCATGAGGGCCACCATGAGTCTTCTCTTCAAGTATCCTTGGTGTACTTTTTGGTTGGTCTCTGTGTTAGCACCTGTGTTTTTCTTCTTGGCTTTGGGTTTCTCAGAGCCTGGGACCTCACCTCACTCCTTTCTCGGTTGAGCCCCTGTCCGGGCACCTGGCTCCCAGAAGCCACTGCTAATAGCAGGTACATATGTCAGTGAACCCTCTTGTCCTGACTCTTCCACATTTGTGACCCACAGGCTGTCAAAATCAAGGTGTATAAAAACATTCTCTGGCTGGTGTGGCTCAGTGGATTGAGTGCCAGACTGCGAAGCAAAGGGTCTCCAGGTCGACTCCCAGTCAGGGCACATGCCTGGGTTGCTGGCCAGGTCCCCAGTAGGGGGCGTGTGAGAGGCCACCAGACATTGATGTTTCTCTTCCCCTCCTCCTCCCTCCCTTCCCCTCTCTCTAAAAATAAATAAAATTCACCTTCTTTCCTGAGACTCAGAATCTTCAAGTTGCCCCTTCTAATAATCCTGACTCAAAGTCACAGTTCCCTGTAAGTACTCTTCACCCCACAATCCTCTACATCTAATTACTTACCCTCTTCTATTGTTTCCACCCCTAGGATACTTTTTAAATCTGTCCAATTCCATATGCGTAGTTTTAATTCTTTGTCTCTCCCCTGGCTGTTGCAATAACCTTTTAATGGCCCCTCCCTCATTTTATATTCATCCTTCAGGCTGCCAGTAGAACTCTTTAAAACACAGAAATGATTACATCATGTTTGGGGGGAGGGGCCTTTATAAAATCTTGTATTGTCTCTTCATTTCTATGCTTTGTCGTGGCCTTTATGGGTTGACTTTAACTCACCTTTCCACCTTCCACCTGCCCGTTCTCCAGCCACCTACTGGCGCTCATCCTAGCCAATGGTACAGGAATGACCTTAGGTTTCCACCCCTCTGTGGCTGTGCTCACCTGTGCTTTTGCTCCTATCTACTTAGCAAACTCCTACTCATCCATTTAAGACCAATTAAAATATGAGTTCTGTGATGCTTTCTCATTCCTCCCGCCAGAAGTAGTTATTCCCTGTTTTGAATCTTAATTATACCTCAATTATAGCACTTACCATTATCTGCATTGGAGTAAGCCTAGCTTCGTGAACACCTGTCTATGCTTGGTTGTGAAATCTTTAAGGAAAAGAGGCGTCTCTTATTCATGTTTTATAGTCTCCCCTCCAGCCCCATAGTGGTCTTCAATAAATGAATAATTGAAGTTAGCTATGTTTATACTTTTTGGTGTTTCTCAAGTACTAGCTTTTGATCTCCTTGTACAAGGTCCAGGTTTTCATCTTGGTGTCCGCTGCAGTGACCAGCATGGTGTTTTATACATAGTAGGTGCCCAGTAGATATTTGTTGCATTGGACTGGCTTAATGAATTCTGTCATTTGGGAAATGCTTCATTGAGAACAGAGAATTGCCTTTATCATTTTTGCACAAAGCACACATTTTCAACCACCAGCTATTCCTGCTTGGCTGTATGCAAGCACGTCAGTTTTGCAGCCACAAATGTGACTAGCACTACCCACGGGTGAGTGGTGATTGATGCTAACTGTAGATGCAGCGGAAATATTAATGAGCTTTCACTTCTCAAAATGTTAAAGGGGATTTTTGCAATATTTAAAAACATGCCAGCATTCTCGGAATGGAATCCTTTGATCAACAAGGGCATTTTCTCTTAAAACATGTATTACTTAGAATACTGTAAGAAATTAATCTTTAACAGTGGGCCAGCTCCCACAGAGAATAGTTGATTCCTTTGCTAGTTGCTGTGGGTGTATGTGGAGTTGGTGTTTCATTAGGTACGGGAACTTCAGGCAGGGTCATTAACCTCTCTGAGCATTGCTTCCCTCACCTGTAAAATAGATATTAAAATACATGCCATGTTGTTATGCAGGATTTTTTTTAGATTACATTTTATTGATTATGCTATTACCCCCAGAGTCCCCTTCCACTCAGCCCACCCCCCACCTAGCCCCTCAGGCAATCCCCACACTATAGTCCCTGTCCATGGGTCATGCATATGTGTTCTCAGGCTGCTCTATTTCCTGTGCTGTGTTTTACATCCCCATGACTCTTCTGTAACTACCAGTTTGTACTTCTTAATCCCTTCACCTTTTTCACCCATGCTCCCCAATCCCCTTCTAATCTGGCAACTGTCAAAATGTTCTCTGTATCTATGATTGTGTTTCTGTTCCGCTTGTTCGTTTTTTAGATTCAGTTGTTGGTAGATATGTATTTCTTGCCATTTTATTGTTCATATTTTTGATCCACTCTTTAAAGAAGACCCTTTAACATTTCATATAATACTGGTTTGGTGGTGTTGAACTCCTTTAGCTTATCGTTGTCTGGGAAGCTCTTTATCTGTCCTTTGGTTCTAAATGACATCTTTGCTGCATAGAGTAATCTTAGTTATAGATCCTTGCTTTTCATCACTTTGAATATTTGTTGCCAATCCCTTCTAGCCTGCAAATCTTCTGCTGAGGAATCTGCAGATAGTCTTATGGGGACCCCTTGTAGGTAACTAACTGCTTTTCTCTTGCTGCTTTTGAGATTCTCTGGTTGCCTTTAACCTTTGGCATTTTAATTATGATATGTCTTGGAGTGGGCCTCCTTGAGTTCATCTTATTTGGGACTCTCTGCACTTCCTAGACTTATATGTCTGTTTCCTTCACCAAGTTAGGGAAGGTTTCTTCCATTATTTTTTCAGATAAGTTTCCAGTCTCTTTCTCTCTCTCTCTCTTCCTTCTCCTCTGGCACCCCCAGGATGCAAATGTTGGTATATGTTGGTATACTTGAAGTTGTCCCAGAGGTATCTTACACTGTCCTCAACTTTTTTGGATTCTTTTTTCTTCTTGCTGTTCTGATTGGGGTTTCTCTTTGCCTCCTTATATTTCAAATAGCTGGTTTGATTCTCAGCTTTCTCTACTCTACTGTTGATTCCATGTACATTGTTCTTTATCTCAATTAGTGTGTCCTTCATTTCTGACTGGATCCTTTTTTGTGTTATTGAGGTCCTGACTAAGTTCCTTGATCATCCTTATAACCACCATTTTGAACTCTGAATCTGATAGATTGCTTTTTTCCATTTTGTTTAGTTCTTTTTCTGGAGTTTTGTTCTGTTCTTTCATTTGGGCTATGTTTCTTTGTCTCCTCATTTTGGCAGCCCCTCTGTTTGTTTCTGTGTATTAGGTAGAGCTGCTACCTCTCTCAAGCTTGGTAGAGTGACCTAATGTAGGAGGTGTACCATAGGGTCCAATGTCACAGCCTCCTCTGTCACCCAGGCTGGATACTCAAGGTACCCCCACTATGTGGGCTATGTACACCCTCCTGTTGTACTGTAATTGAGCCTTGGTTGCCATTGGCACATCCGAGGTCAGCCTGTGTTCTGTCCAGGGTCACACAGCGTAGGCTACAAAGTGATCTGCAGGTGGCTGCTACTTGTGCCGGGGTTGGAGGTGCCCGTGTGAAGCCAAGCTGTGAACCAAGGCCAGGTGCTACTAGTCCTGGGCCTGGGGCAACCAAGAGATACAGGGCTTTCTGAAGCCAGATGCTGGTTGTTTAGGGTAATTTGAGAAAATCTAAAGCATGAGCCAAGACAAATCACTCATGGAAAAATCACTGGAAACAGCTAGGGTGGGTCAGGGCCTCAGGGAATCACCAGGGTGGGGCAAACAGTGTGAGCCATGTTAATGAAGTTTCAGATACGGCGCCCGCCTGCTGGCTCTGTGGCTCTGTTGCTCTGTGGGAGGAGCACTCAGAAAAGGAACAGTGGCCTCTGCCAGCACTTCTTTCTGGGAGAAGGCTGCACCCCCAGCTCTTGCCCTAATGCCAGACAATTCAGTTCCTCCCTGTATGTGTCTGATGACTCTCAGTCTGCTGCTCCCACACTGGCGCTCAGAGGTAGTGAGTCTGAGTAAGTCTGTGCACAGGCCCTTTAAAAGGAACTGCCAGGGAGTCCAGCCATTTCTGCCTTCCACAACCTGAATCCCCACTGGTTTTTATAGCCAGAAGTTACGGCTTCTTCTCCTGGCACTGGAACACACAGCTGGGGAGCTTGGTGTGGGGCTGGGACCCTTTGCTCCTGAGAAATCCTGATTTTTATCTGCCACATGTGGGTGTGGGACCAACCCATTCCACTTCTTGGTGCCTCCTACCAGCCACCTTGTAGTTTCTTCTTTAATTCTGTACTTGTAGGACTTCCATCCAGCTCAATTTTTGACGATTCTGAGTGATGGTTTTCTGTAGTTCAGTTGTAATTTTGATGTGGTTGTGCGAGGAGGCGAGCCCTGTTTACCTACACCGCCACCTTCGGTGTGGGGAATTCCATGACGTCAGTGCCTACCATGGAGCTTATAGGCAGATAACGGTGGCAGTTTTTTCTTACTGTTGCATCACATTCAAGCATTTTGAAGCCCACTTTGCCCACCAGCCCCCAACTGATCTGACTCTGGTTAGGGCCTTCTTCTTGAACCTGCCTTTTTCTTTCTTTCTTTAAAATAAAAAATGGTCATAATCTTTTTTTTTTAAAGATTTTATTTATTTTATTTTTAGACAGAGGGGAAGGGAGGGAGAAAGAGAGGGAGAGAAACATCAGTGTGTGGTTGCCTCTTGCTCTCCCCCTACTGGGGACCTGGCTCGCAACCCAGGCAAGTGCCCTGACTGGGGAGTCGAACCAGCGACCCTTTGGTTTGCAGGATGATGCTCAATCTGCTGAGCTATATCAGCCAGGGCTAAAAAATAGTTTTAATCCTATCTCAGGGAAAAGTATAGGAGGAGAGTTCCCCAAATGTCACTGGTGGTTATCTATGAATTAGATGGGACATGAGATAATTTTAGTTTTTATTTTGTTCATTTAGGGAAAGGGTTCCTGGATATGCTTTTTTTCTTACCTAGACTTTCTCAGTTGTCCGAAATGATTAGGTATTTCTCATGTAATTGTTTTAAGAAAGAAACAGTCAACAAAAGATCTCTTTAAAAATAAGTCATCTCACCATCTGATGAGAGCCTGCAAGCGTTTGCATCTGTGTAGCACAAAGGTAGGAACACCTCGTAGTGCCCTAGAAATCTTACGTGACACCTCCCTAAATCTGGAAGCTCCCAGTGACTTACTTGTTTTGTTCATTTTCTAGGCTACAGTACTATGAGCCCACAAGAAGATAGTGAAAACCCTCCATGCAACAATGACCCCTTGTCAGCAGGGGTGGATGTGGGGAACCATGACGAGGACTTGGACCTGGACACCCCACCTCAGACCGCAGCCCTACTAAGTAACAAGTTCCACCACTACCGCTTACACCACCCCACACTCCATCACAGCCACCACCTACAGGCGGCGGTGACAGTTCACACCGTGGATGCAGAATGCTAACAATCCCCTCGCCTCTGTGAGAAGACAGGGTCTGGGAGATACAGGACTTTCTAGAGGAAAAAGAACCAGCATGGAATCTACAGCAAGAAACCCCTTGTGTTCGGGCTTTGTCCAGGGTGGTTTAACTCTTTCCTGCCTGTTAATATGTTTGACAGCGAGAGAAACAACAAAATCACACTTGGGAAGGTGCCGGGCTGGTTCTGGAATGGAGGGGAAATTAGCCTGATAAATGAACTTGCCATGATCCTAACGGAATGGAACAGAAGGCAAACCTCCAACCGTAGAGACAAAACCCATAAATGAAACATTGGGAACCTTCGTGACGCTGAGCCAGAGGAATGTCCCGAGGAGCCAGAAACATCCGGCTCTCCTTAACTGGGAGAGAGAAAAATGTGCTCGACCGGAGACTGGGAACGTGGCACGTCCGGATAGAAGTGTGTGCTTTGAAGATTTCACTTTGTTTCTTAGCGGTACCTAGATACCACAGTTGCTGTATGTAACTCATGTTAAGCTCTAAATGATGCATCTCAATATTTCTAAGTAAAGGATTATTTTTCTACTATTTATTGAACTTTCAAACATTCTCAAACTTTGGGGGAAAGAAGAGGAAACATGAGAAATTTTCAGCAATTATCCCTAGCTATTTTGTGTGTAATGAAGTGGTTCTTTGACTAAGGAGTTCTATTTCTTATTTAACTGATATCATCCCACTGCCCCACTCCACAAAATGGGAAAATGAAGAAATGTTTCTCTCTGACTTGTTTACATACATTTTCTTGAGAACATGGTTTCATGGAAACACACCTTTCATGGTAATGCAGTACAGTATTCTTTCTCTGTGTGTGACAGAGCTGGGAAGGGGCAGAGAAATCCAAGAAGCTTTTAAAGAAATTTTGTGTCTTTTTACCATATTCCCACTCCCCATACAACGCTTTCCCTAGGTTTCTACGAAACCTAATATTACAACCCCAGCCTTTCAGCTAAGGGAGGGTTGCATTTATTCTCCATGTTTCAGAGACTAGAAATTTGAAAATACCCCATTTTGAGTCTGAGAATATTGAATACACAAAGGAAGAAGTTTTTAAAACTCAAAATTACGATTGTGTGTTAAAGATTTCTTTTGAAATCATAGTTCAAAGCTGCTGCCAGTCATCCAAGGAGTTATCCACCAAACTGCTTTGTAATGTATACAGAGATTAATCAAATTGGGCTAATATAATATGGCATTGTAATTTTAAAGTAGTGTTCTAATTACAGTGATGTATTTTAGATTCACATGTTGTGATTCCAATATGTTATAAAGATATCCTTGCACCGTGTGTGTGGTAAATCTCCATTTATATGTAGTTGGAAAAAATTCACTGAATAATGTTTTAATGATAGGGTATTATGATATAATGTAAAAAATAAATGGTTCTTCAGCAGTACAGGACGTAAACTATGTGTGCTATCAGGAAACCCCTTCGTACTGTATATAAAATTGCAGTCTAGTGGAATAAACTGTATGAATGGACAGTTTTAGTGGTTATAGTGATTTGTTAAGGTGCCACTGCTTGCGCCTCAGGGCAACTAACATTCACTTTGTAACCTGGCAGATCATTTGCCAGACTGAAAGTGGGCCTCCTTTTAAGGCTGGGGTCAACTTCAGGGGCTTCTTGACCATCTTAAATATGCAAAGAAATTTTAAAATGTAATGGGAAAAAAATTAAAGCAAATATTTTTAAAAAGTGTGGGGGATATAACTCCCTTTCCTGAACATCTAAAGTCATGTCATTAACAATAAATGGCTATTCTCTAACTGCTGGAGAGAATTGTTGACTTTCCTGTCTTCCTGGAAAATTCAGCCTCTCCATGGTTTACTGGGTTTTTTCCTAAAGTGAATCAGAACCTTTGTGTTATGACACCCGCTTCTTGTTGGGGGGTGAGGGGCGACTTGGTGTTTTCAAGAATATAATCACAAAACTTAGAGCTTAAAAATAAAAAATGTTACAGCCTACTCAGTTATAACAACAGAAATGCATTATGTGTCTTTGTGATAAGTAACTCCCTTATCCTGAACTTCAAGAGCAAACGATTGAATTCTTATACCTGAATAAGAAAACCTAACTGTTTTACAGTTCCTGTAGAATAGGACATACAGGTTTGTGACATTTGGATTGAAGTTTTAATCTAAATCACCTTTTGTCATCTTCCCTAATGTTGCATATAATATTGTTTAAACATTTGTTTTTTGTGTTGTTATTTTTGTGGTTATGTAAAGGAAAAATATGTTTCTGGAAACTTTTTTATCATGGTGATCGGTATTGTTTCCTTCGCTCCCCCATACCTGGCTTTGTAGAACAGGAGTCTTTGCCAAAACCCTGGAGGGAGGCCCTATCAATGCCTTTCCTTCACTAAGGCTTCTTACTACCTGCAACCAGCATTGCGTGTCACTGTTGATGAGCACCAAGAACTGAAGGTGCCCCAGGACATTTTATGTTGCTAGAGAAGGAAATGTCCTATTTGGGGCCCAAACAAGGTTCGGAGTCACATTGGTTCTCTGGTCTGTATTTATCTGCCTTTCAGATGCATTTATTTTAGACCTTTCGGGAAATTAGTTTTTCTTCCTCTGTCTCGATTGAATTCGAATGCTTAACTAAGCTTCATTAGTATTTTTATTTGAAAAACTTTGTCAAATTTACTCAGACAGGTTTATTTTGCATGTCAGAGTAACTGGTATGTGTGGAAGGAAATCCTGGAAGATTACTTAAGCTTTGCTTCTCTTTGGCAATGGTCTGCTCTAGTGATTGCATTTTTCAAATGTATATCTGGTAGAATAATCAAAACAGACCAGCCCAGTCTCATCTGTGTCCCTTTTGGTCTGTTTCTGAACAGAGGAGTGCTCATTTTCCTGGCTGAAATACAATGCCATATTCAGAATTTTTTTTTCTAAATTTTCAGTAAAAATGAATCAAGTTGAAGGATATATTTCTATGGCTATTATTTATAAGTGTATAATGCGGTCCATTTAATACCCGAGGTGCATGTCAATATATATAGATATATATACATTTGAGATTTTTCTGGGGGTTTTTCCTCCTCAACCCCCCCGCCCCCCCCCGCCCCGTCAGTCCGACACTGCTCGTAAGGCACCTTCTTCGGCCTTGAATTCAGTGTTTCTTAACCTTTTTTTAAATTCAGTCTTGCCCCCTCCTAAGGAGAAAACTTTTATTTAATTTAAATTCATCCTAATAAGAGAAATTAAATACTAGGGGTAGGATTTTGTTGGAGAGGGCGGAGCTTTGGAGGGCTACAAACCATTGTAATATCTGATTTCTTTTCCTCCACCACGAATCAGTTTTCACCCCTTTGCAGTCAGTATCTCCCCCATTCGAGAATGTGTGCGTTGAAGCTCTGTCCTCAGCCCCCCTTTCAGCGCTTGCTTGGGACGGTAGAACACTGAATTGGAAACGAGGAAGCCAGGAACTAAAACCAAAGCCTCTGATCCCAGGCTCAGAACTGTCTTGAACTTCTTCATCTCCCTCTCTCATTTCACATCTGGTCGATGGCCAAGCCGAAGTCTTTGAGTAGACAGTATCCTTTCACTTGTCTATCCTTTTCCATCTTGGGGACTGGTTTGTAAGCTGTCTATATCCTCCGCTTAATCAGTGACCTCCAACTGGTTCCAGACTCTTTTCTCCAATTCTTCATTTATTCAGCAAATACTGAGCTCTTACTACATGTCAGGAATTGCGCTAGGAGCTGCGTACACAGGAATGAATTAAGCAGAGCAATCGCTTCTCTTACTGAATGTGGAGATTTAAGTAGATAACAGTGTTTCCCCCACTCTTCACTGCGTAGCAGTGAATGTGATTCCAGGAGCTAACCTCAGTCCTAGAGTTGCATTTCTCATTGTCCTACCACGGTCATCATAACCTCATCCTATTTAGTTGGTCGTAAGTTCAAAGTCAAGGCAACCACCAGAAGACATTCCTCCTGATGACAGGGAGAACATGTGACCCAATCTGAATCCCACCCTAACTCTGGATTTCCACTAGGGAGATAATAAAAGGTCCTTATTTATGTAAGACCTTTTGAGTTGACATTTCAACATCTGCCCCTGAAAGCTTCCAACATAGACATTAAATAAGCAAATACAAAATTAAAAGTACAATGTCAAATATAGCTATTTACCGTGAAGGCAAAGGAAGTACAGTGGACAAAATAACCCATATAGGGGGGAGAGTGGGCACAGAAGGAATCTGCTTTGGATTAGATGCTCATGGAAAATCCCTGAAAGTGATGTTAAAGCTGCCACTAAAGAATGAGAAAGCCAGACAGTAGGACGGGGCAGCGAGTAGGCTAACACCTGAGGCAGAGGAAATAGAACAAAAACATGCAGTGGGCCTAAGATAAGGAAGAACATCACGTCTAGAATATTGGTCAGCCAAAGGGAAAGTGAAATGTAGGAAAATGGTGAAATAAGTGGGAAGCCAATAGGTTCTTTTAAGAAAGCAGAAGGTGAGGCTATATTTTCAAAAGATCATTATGAGTTGAAAATAGATTGTGGGCTAGCAAAAATGGAAGTACAGACAAGGAACCATTGCATAAGCCTAGGTAAGACACAGGATGCCCGCAGTGAAGTGGAGGAAAGCACGGTGGTAGAAAATCCATTTTGGAAGCAGGAACGGCAGGCCTTGTTTGGTGATGGAGCAAGGTGAAGAGAGGTTCCTGACTTGGACAGTTACGTTTCTGTGCCGGGGACTCTGAAGCTGAGTAAGGAATTAAGAGTCAGTGTTCAGTATATTTGGTGTGAGGCTGCTAGAGATGCCAAGCTCATCCTGCAAAGCTCAGCCCAGCAACTTTGACTCACAATGAGCATTTGCTCAGGGACAAGGCCTTGTGGCAAGTTCTTTTCATCTACTACCTCATTCAATATGATGGAGCTCTGTTGAGTTAGCACCATGTAAGAGCTTTCAGTCTTACTACTTTACCTACCTAATCCCCTTAGTGGTATGTCCCTGAGTTCATATCGTGCTTAATTCGGAACCTCATCCTGCCAAAGTTTACGCCTCTGCTGTGTTCCAACCAACTGGTCTTTTGTCCAGACATCTGACTTTCCTGATGTGATACATTTTTTTATTCATGATTTTTGTGTGTGTGTGTGTGTGTTTTTTTTCAGCCTTATTCAGGTATAATAAACATAAAATTGTAAGATTTAAAGTATACATCATCATGATTTGATGTATGTATTTGTTGTGAAAGGATTTCCTCCACTTAGTTAACACATCCTACATCTTATTTGTTTATTGAGAACATTTAAATTCTGCTGTCATAGCAAATTTCAGTTATATAATAACAGCGTTGTCAACTATAGCCACCAGGCTTTTAGATTAGATCCTCAGACCTTACGCATCTGACAGGTAAAAGTGTATACCCTTTACCAACCTCTCCCGGTTTCCGCCACCCCCAGCCCTGGCAGCCTCTTTTCTACTCTGTTTCTGTGAGTTTGGCTTTTTTTTTTTTAAGATTCCACTCATATTTGTCTTCCTCTGTCTGGCTTATTTCACTTAGCATAATGTCCTTGAGGTCCACCCAGTTCTTTGCAAAGGACAGGATTTCCTTCTTTCTCGTGGCTTTCTGTCCACATTTTTAAAAATCTATTTATATTTCCTTTTCTCTGAAGAGACATAATTGCTCCTCTCACTCCAGCGAGTCTCAGTTCAAACACAGCTGCTTCTGTGTCCAGGTTCCGTAACTCCACTTACCCACTTCTATGCCTGATAAAAAGTGAGCTCTGGCCCTCAACTCCTCCAGTGCTCTTCTGCACCACTGATTATGAACTTCTAGTTCATACTGGCTTGGATCTTGGCTGCATTTTCTTTTCTTTTTCTTTTTAAAAATTTTTTTAATTTTGTCAATTACAGTTTGCGTTCAATGTTATTTTGTATTACTTTTAGGTGTACAGCGTAGTGGTTAGACAATCATATACTCTACAAAATGTTCCCATTGAATTTTTATATGAACTCTTTTATAGAGGACTCAACTAGACTTGAGTTTTCTAAGGGCAAGGACTCTTGTCCTTTGTAATGCCCATGGACCATATCCTGTACTTTATAGTGCCTTAAATGTTTGTTTAAAAGATTAAATTTGTAGAGTGTCAACTGCAGGCATAAATTAATTAGTTACAAACATATAATAATGAATATAGGACTTAAAGTAGTAAATGAAGCACATTGATTTCTCCAAAATATTTGCTTAATCAGTGCAACACTTTTTTAAAATTGAGGTATAATTGACACTATGTTAGTTAAACGCATTCACTGTAATGATTCAGTATTTGTATATATTGCTAAATGATCACCACATAAGTCCCATCAGCATTCATCATCATACATAATTATGAATTTTTTTCTTAAGAGAATTTTCAAGATCCATTCTCCTAGCCACTTTCAAATATGCAACACAATATTTTAACTACAGTCACCATGCTGTACATTATATCCCCATGACTTTATCCATTTTATAACTGGAAATTTGTACCTTTTGAACCCCTTTATTCATTTCACCCACCCTTCACGCCCCACCTCAGGCAATTAATTATCAGTCTGTTCTCTATATCAATGAGCTTCGGGGGGTTTTTGTTGGGTTGTTTTTTGTTTGTTTTTTGCTTGTTTTTTGTTTTTTGAGTACAACAATTTTTTAGTATAGTGTACAAACAATACAATGTTACATGTTTGGAAGTTTTTTAATGTTATCACTGATGTAAAAATTCTCAACTTCTTAAAACATAGTTTCAGTACATAGGCCTTTAAAAGGCTACCTATATTTTATTATAATAATTTATGTGACGTATATACACATCTAAGTGAAAAATAATTCCTGTTGACTAAATGTGTAGTTACTTACCAAATATAGTTGTTGTTGTTCTTGTTTTTACTTCTTTTATTAGGAGGCATACACAGGTCACACCCCAGGGGACAAAGTCCAATCTAGTTTTCAATAGTATTTCTTTGGGAGAAGGAACTTACTTATGGAAAGTTTTCAAATCCTGCTCCTTGTAAGACTTCTTATATTTCTTTGACACTATTCCTGTTCTGTTTCTGAGTGTCGCTTGATTAATTGTTTTATGTAACAATATACCCACTTGGACTACTGCCTTAGTTCCTGCTTCAGCCTAGTGCTTTCGTGGGGGGTGGGGGTGGGCAGTGGAACATAGCAAAGAGCTTGGCTCCACTGTAGAGGTATGTTCCTGACTTTCTGGGCTTTTGGCAATCCTTTATCCAGACCCAGTTTGCTCTCTGGTACATTCTCCTCAAAATCTGTTTCCAAGCGGTCCCACACTGTCCAGCCCTGCTCCCTGCCCTGCCGCAGCCATCGCTGCTGCCATACGTTCTACCCTCCCATTTGGTTTGAAGTCTCACAACTTCTGCGCCTTTCACATCCAAATTGTTCTCCGACGCCATCTTTCTCTGTTCCCAGAGAAAGGACTGTCCCAGCTCCACCGCAGAGCCAAGTTGTATCCTCTTGGTCTAGTGAGTTGCACCAAGCACACCTGCTCGCAGTCCCGGTTCCCCAGTCGTGGCTCCTTCTCTTTGAGCTGAAAACACACAAGTGTCCCCTAGCCCCGGGGTCCCCACCCCCTGGCCACAGACCAGTACTGGTCCCTAGTGTGTTAGGAACCAGGTAGTGAGGGAAGCTCGCCTGAGCTCCGCCCCCTGCCCCGCCACCGCAGGGTCTGTGGAAAAACCGGTCCCTGGTGCCAAAAAGGTTGGGGACTGCTGCCCTAGCCTACAAATACAAACCTCCCTCAACCTGGCTTTCCCCCCAGATCACTGTTAGATGTTCCTCTGTCGTTCTGGACCAGTATTTTAAAACTGTAAAATGTGTGTGTGTGTGTGTGTGTGTTTAATCTGAAATCAGACCTCGACCTCTTCCTGGCCTCCTTCCTCATGCTGTCCCTTGATGCTCGCCCTAGCCCTGGGAGCGCATCCTTTGCTGCGACCTCCGCTGAAAGCTGTAGGGCACCCCTTCCAGGGCCACCCCTTCCAGGGCTGCACCCCAGATGCCTGTCCCTGCGCCTCTCCGAGTTGCTCTCATCTCCCACCAGGAGCAACGAGGCAGCACGTCCAATGTCCTCCCTTCTCCCTTAGTGCCCTTCCAATTCCTTCTCCGCAGGGAGATCCCAGTAACCTTATTGTTATTGAGGTAAATGTTACATACCATAAAATCGACCATTTTAAAATATACAATTCAGTGGCATTTAGTACATTTAAAATGTTATGCGCCCTGGCCGGGTGCCGCAGGGTTGGGGGTTTGGTCCTCAGCGAAGGCACATGCAGAAGCCCACCGATGAGTGCATGGTTAGGTGAAGTAACAGATTGATGTTTCTCTCTCTCACTCACTCTGAAATCCATCAATAAAAATGTTTTAAATGTTACACAGCCATCACCTCCATCTATTTCCCAAAGATTTTTGCCACGCCAGAGGGAAACTATACCCATAAAGCAGTCACTCCCCTTTTCCCTGTCCCCGGAAACTACCAACCTACTTTATTTCTGTGGATTTACCTAATCCGAACATTTCATGTAAATGTGACATTTGGTACCTAACATCTTCCACTTACCGTCATCCGTATTACAACATGTATCAGTATTCGATTCCTTTCTGTGGTAGAATAATATTCCGTTGTACAGACACGCCTCATTTTGTTTACCCACTCATCATTTGATGGACATTTGGATTTTTGCCACCTTTTGACAATTGTGGATAGTGTTACTCTGAGCAGTTGTGTATCAGTATTTGAAGGCCAATTTTTAATTTATTTGGATATGTTGCTAGGAGTCGAATTGCTTGGTCATGTGGTGATTCTATGTTTTAACATTTTGAAGAACTGCCAGACTGTTTTCCAGAGTAGCTGCAACATTTTGCATTCCCACCAGCAAAGTACCAGGGTTCCAATTTCTCTACTTTGTTGGCAACATTTGTTTTTTTAACCTTTAAAAAAAAATTAGAGTCATCCTAGTGGGCGTGAATCATATCTGACAGAGCAATCCTTTCCAAAATGTAAAATTAAAACCCGTTAACTAGCTTAACATACTGAAACATTCACCATTGCCCTCACCCTTGTTTTGCCCTTAGGATAAAGCCAACCTAACCTTCTTTTACCCCCAGTCCTTTCTGTCCTTCCACCTTCTCTTAATTTCTTGAATAAGCCCTGCTCTGGTCCACCTCAGGGCCTTGGCATGTGCAGCTCCCTCTGCCCGAAACACTTCCTCCCTGAGCCCAGCCCTGCCAGCCCCGTCCATCGCAGGGATAACTACTGTCCCTCCGGAGATTCGGCTTCGATGCCACTTCCTCAGTGACTACGCACACGGCATTGGCTACACTCCTCTGCGGGGGGAAACGTCGTCTAATCCCGAAGCTCGCTCTGGCTGCCGCTGCGTGCTGACTGAGGGAGTCGCAAACTCCTAAGGGAAAAACTCTTCCTTAAACTGGCCCCTTCCACTTACGGAGGGGCAAAAACAACAAAACTGAAACTCGGAATCCTCTGCCAGTTTTTTTTGTGCTGGAAAGGATGAGACTCTATTCTGTGAAATTGATCTGTATAATAAACAGAGGTAAATGGAGCTTCTGAAGGGACTAGGAAAGCAAGAAGCTGAGACAGGCGTGGAGGTTCCTGAGGCAGAAAGAAGACGCCCAACCTAAAGGCCCTGGTACCCACAGAGAAAGGTAACCAGCGAAAGTCGCGCTGGGCACCAGGTGGCCAGGAGACCAAAGGAGTGTTGGATTTCAGCTTGGCTGTTGCATGTACACCTCCCCCTTTCCGCAGCTTCCCTGGAGTTTGATAAACATAAGAAGCCGTGAGCAAGTGACTTCAGGGGAAGTTGAGGAGAATGAACCAAGTTCTGACAGGACAGAGCAAAGAACCGAGGAGAGTTGTAGGGGTGAGGGACAAATGAAACAGTTGAGCGAAACAAAAACTCCGAGCCAGAGTTGGAAAAGCCCTGAGGAATTCACAGAAGTCTTGGGAAGGACATGGGATAGCAGCTCCAAGCCCATTTTAATTACATCTCCAGGACAGTTTGACCTCAGCTGACCTCAGCTGATATCCCAACACCCTGTTCTAGATATCTCCCAGTTCCCTGTCATCACACTACAGTTACTTGTTCCACAGCTGCCTTTCCCACCAGACGAGGCTTACAGTCAGGGTGTCTGTCTCAAGCAGGCACATAAAGATATTTGCTGAGTGAATAAACGTTTTTTTCTGACCAGAATTTAAGGTGGACTGAAAAATAAACAAAAGATACTAAAATGGGATAATCTCATATTTGTTTTTATTTAGCTCCCCTGAACTGGAAATAGTTGAAAATTCAAGATGCCTAAAGTGATAGGAATAAGTTTACTTGTTAAGAGATTGAAAGAGATTGGCATTGCCTTATCAGAATGTCCCATAACCACCTCAAAATCAACCTCTCAACTATAAAAATACCAGAAGAAAATAAAACCCTGTGCTTATGACCTTGGAGGAAGGAAGACTATCTTTTAACAAGGTCCGAAAAAGCAAAAGTCTTAAGTGAGAGGTTGGTGTAATTCAAAATCTCTGTACTACAAAAATAGCCAGCAAAAATTTATTTGCAAAAATAGAACAAAGGCTTGGCACTGCCAATAATAATATATATTAAAACTAACGTATTAATAATAATTAATAGCCTAATAAAACTATTAAGCAAAAGAGGGATTACCCAATAAAAAGAATCAGGCCAAGAGTTCCTCTTTAGTGCAAAGAAAGCAACAAATAGGCAGTAACCATATGAAAACATGTTCAGCCCTCCTAGGATTAATGAGGTGCAAATCGAAGTGAGATAAGATTTTCCCCGCCATAGGCTGGCAAAAATTTCTAAGGTTTATAGCACTCTAAGCATTAGTGGGGGCATGTAAATTAGTATAGATACTTTGGTAAATCTATTGAAATTTAAATGCCCAACACTCTCTGACTCAGAAATCCCACTTTCCACATGTACGCTGCAGAAATACCTGCGTGCACAAGGACACATAGCAAATATGTTTACTGAAGCACTTGTTGAAACGGAAAGTTTGGATACCATCTCAGTAATGACTAAATAAAATGTGGAGTATCTGTTATGAAATACCATGCAGTGGCTTTAAAAAGAAGGTGGATCTCTGTGCACATACATGGTCATATCTCCAAGGTCATATTGCAGAGAGATACCAATAATGTGATACCTGCAGTATGCGTGTATGTGAGTTCTTGGGGGGAAAAGAGACTAAAAGGACCTACACCAACTGGTCCCAGTAATTATGTCCAGGAGCGGGGAAAGGGCAGCAGTGGCCAAAGGATATTAGACTTCTGACCTATAATGTTTAAGATTCTTGCAAGACAAAATGTAATCATATACTGTTTTTATCATTAAAATCACTTAAAATTAATGCACAACTGTAGACACTACTCAGCGATACGAAGAAACGGACTCCTGATGCACAAAACGTCACAGGTGACTTTCACAGGTGATAGGCTAAGCAAAAGAGGCCCGACACAAGGGTGCATTCTGAGTAAGCCCATTGAGAGAAAGTTCTAGAGCGGGCAAAACTAATCTATAGCCCCAAAACAAAAAGAATCAAAGCTGTGGTTTCCTCTGAGGGTGGGGTGACTGACCGGGGAGGGGCACTAGAGGGATGGAAAGGTGAGTCACGTAGGTGAATCTGTTCATTAAAATGACAGTTGTGATGTATGCATGTCAGTGCATGCAAAGTTGACCTCAAAAATTGAACAAAATCAAGTGCCTAGTGTACTGTTGTGATACAGTGTTTAAATTCTCATTGTGCCCAGAATTAATCAGCCTTTTCTCAAATACGTTCATACTCTATTCCCCTTCTCTGCCATCTTCTTTTTGATTATGTCACTGGAGCTCCACTCAGACTCCACGGGACAAAGACCAGACAACTCTGGCCGCGTGCAGGAGCATGGTGTGCAGAAATGAGGAATGTGCCACATGTGTTAACTCTCAGTGGCTGGCAGGCGTTTTTATCTGCAGAGAATGTGTGTTGTGAGTGTTGCATGGCCAGTCCCACAAATGGGACCACGGAGAGGAATTGTGAGTCGTTTACTGGGCTAACTGATCAGCCTGTGTTCTGTGTTCAGGAGTCAGTTTACAGAGATGGGAAGCAGAATAGATGAATAGGAAAAGGATACCAGTTCAGCCTTTTAATTATGGAAAAGTTGGAAAGGGCAAAGAAACAAAGTAAATGGGTGTCAGCTCTTAAGAGAAAAAGGCAACCTTAGAGCTGTTTGTTTCTTGGCCTTTAAGGGCCGTGGCCTCTTCAGATTAAGTCCTTTCTTTCTGTGTTTATAGGAAATGGAATGCTAACGTGAAATTTCAGCAAAGATGGGACCTTTGCTGGGAGGGTGGGAAGAGGAATGGGTCAGAGTCCTGACAGGGGATACCAACTTCCAACCAAATTAATGATAAGATTTAAAATGTAAACTTGAGAGTTGGTATGAGGATTAAATGAACTGTTGCATTAGAAAACGTCCAGGTATTAAACAGCTGTCCTAAATGTTATGCAGATGTAGGAGCAGCAGCAAGAGCAGTGGACTATGAAGCAAACAAAAATTCAGGCAATTTTGGCTTTTTGCAAACATTTTTTATTTAATTGTAGGTTGCAGGTTATAACCCAACCTATCTCAGCTGGAAGAAAAGGCAAAGAGAAAATAGAACAATTTTACAATTTGGTCCAGATCGATGGAGGGTATGGTGGTTTCCTGCTTCGGGTTAGAGGCGGGCGGTGCGGACAGCCTGGAGGGCCCGCCGGTGCCTGAGCGCGGCAGACGGTGAAGGAGCGTCCCGGCAAGGAAGGCGGGGAAGCGAGGAGGCCAGAGCAGCCCGTACCGGGGCCATCCGCGTCTCAGCCCTAAGCTGCCCTTCGGGCTCTTCTCGCCTCTTCTCGCTGTCTCATAAGCCTCATCCACTAACGCACTGACTGGCTGGTCCTCAGTGTTGGAGGACTGGGCCCACATTGATGTGGCAACTTTCCATTTTTTAATAAACAATATTTTCATTCTGATAATACACATGTAACATAAAATTTATCATTTTAGCCATTTGTAAGTGTGCAATTCAGTGACATTCAGTACATCAGCAACGTAGTGCAACCATCACCACTATATCTGAATATTTTCATCACCCCAAATATGTTGGTAATTTTTACCTCCCTTGACTTGCAAATGATAACTCCATACTTTAATATTAAAGCTAGAGGGATCTTGGAGATTATTTCCAATCACCTCATTTGTACAGAAAAGGAAACCGACACTCATAAATGTTTTATTCCAGGCCGCAAGGCTAGATAATGGTAGAGCTGGAACTCAAATCCAGACTTCTTGATTCTTAATCAAGAGCTCAGCCGCCCAGGAACTGTGTCTATCATAAACTCTATTATGTTTCAACTATTTCTGGCTTCTTAGATTAATTAGTCTAATGTAGAGGTCGTAATGTCAAAGGCCTACTAGAGCCCAGAGGCACAAGACAGGCACTTAATAGGTGTTCCTTCGATATATGAATTAATAAATCGGACCACCTGAAAAGGCTAAGAAATCCCCCCATCTAACAAGGGCAGCCAACTTGAACATTGTTGCCATAGAGATTGCCAGTTTTGTTTTTTAAGATTTTGTTTATTTATTTTTAGAGAGAGGGGAAGGGAGAAAGATCAATGTGTGGTTGCCTCTTGAGCGCCCCCTACTGGGGACCTGGCCCACAACCCAGGCATGTGCCCTGACTGGGAACTGAACCAGCAACCCTTTGGTTCGCAGGTTGGCACTCAGTCCACTGAGCCACACCAGCCAGGGCTAGATTGCCAGCTTTTAAAGGAAAAACCAAAAATTGAGATTTATATGTGAAATGTTTTAATATGAAACATTATATGGAAGAAAAAAAGACATATTTGGAGAGCATAGCCATTATTCAGAACTCTGTACCTGCAGAAAGCCAGGTGTGCTATGTACGAATCACCGAGAAATGTGAGTCCTGGTAGTGTGTAATAGACATGGAGTAGATGTTTATTGGAAAAGTGAGTAAACACATCATGAATTTACTCTGTCACATTTTCTCCACAGGCTAGGACACTAGAGACATTCAAGAAAAACCTATAAAGAAGATTCGTATGTTTACCGGGAAGTTAGGAAATTAACCAATCAAGCCACTTATTTACTTATTCACTCATTGACTTACTGATTCACAAATTCATTGATCATATACTGTGTACCAGACTCTGTGCTAGATATTGGATATACAAAGGTCAGAAATACACAACTCTTGCCCCCAGGAGCTCAAAAGCTCATGTCAACAACTATAACACAATGTCATAACTGCTACCAGAAGGATAATGCCCAGTTCAGGTATAATGCAAGTAGATAGGTGGGGAGTGTTTAGGGGCTCAGAGAAAGGTAGGAGGGCTGGGGCAAAAATGAGAAAAAATATGAACAAATGGGATTACATCAAACTAAAAAGGTTTTGCACAGCAAAGGAAATCATCAACAAAATAAAAAGGCAACCCACAGGATGGGAGAATATATTTGCCAATACATCTGATAAGGGGTTAACATCCAAAATTTATAAAGAACTTACAACACTCAACGTCAAAAAAACAACCCAATTAAAAAATGGGCAAAGGACCTGTATAGACACTTCTCCAAAGAGGACATACAGATGACCAATGGACATATGAAAATGTCACTAATCATCAGAGAAATGCAAATAAAACCCACAATGAGATATTATCTCACACCCGTCAGAATGGCTACCATCAATAAATCAACAAACAACAAGTGCCGGTGAGGATGTGGAGAAAGGGGAACCCTTTTGCACTGCTGGTGGGAACGCAGGTTAGTTCAGCCACTGTGAAAAGCAGTATGAGGATACCTCAAAAAATTAAAAAATGGATCCGCCTTTTGACCCAGCAATCCCACTTCTGGGAATATATTCTAAGGAATCCAAAACACTAATTTGAAAGAACAAGCACCCCTGTGTTCATTGCAGCGTTATTTACAATCTTCAAGATATGGAAGCAGCCCAAGTGCCCATCAGTAGATGACTGGATAAAACAACTATGGGACATTTACACAATGGAATACTATTTGGACATAAAAAAGAAGAAAATTTTACTCTTTGCAAAAGTAAACATGGACCTGGAGAACATTATGCTAAGTGAAATAAGCCAGTCAGAGAAAGACAAACACCACATGATTTCTCTCATATGTGGAAGCTAATGAACAAACTGAACTATAAGGAAAATGGAAACAGACTCACAGATGGAGAACAGGATGACAGCTATGGGGGGGCGGTGAGGGGGTGGAGGGATTGTGCAAAAAAGAAAAAGGACCCATGGACACGGACAACAGTGTGGTGATTGCTGGGGGGAGAAGGGTATGAGGGGACTAAATGGTAATGGAAAAAAATGCAATAGAGATTAAATTAAAAAATAAAATTAATAAAACATATCCATTATGTAATGGCATACCTTGCAGTCATTTATAATTGTTTTTAAAGAATATTCACTGCATAGGAAATGTACAAAATGCAGTATTAAGTTTTGAAAAGAATACAAAATCTGTATACCAGGTTTAAATATATATAGAAATAGATTAGTCTGGATAGACAAAAGAGTTAAAGTAAATACACTAAAATGTTATTAGTGTATTTTTAGTATCATAATTACAAATATTGACATTTTTCTTAAGTATTTTCCAAACTTTTCACAATGACTACTGCTTTTTTGGTTTTAAAAAGTTAATTTACTATGCTATTTTGGACACAAGAGTTACTTGTCTAGCTAGATAACTTGTCTGGGATGTGTCCCCAAACCCCCACTCTAAATCCAGAAGGTCATGGTCCCAAGTGTATACAGTGACCCTGTCCCCTTTCCTACAGTCAGTTGGTCCACAGGTGGGCCTCTGATGCAAACAGGGTCAATCAGATTACAGTTCCTGAAAAGTTGGAGATTAAAATATTTCTCAAATCATGTCTCTTTTAATGGAAGAGATATAAACTTGAGTGCTCGAGGGTGATCATTTTTCAGTTTTCCGGTCCAAGGAGGAGAGGAAAGTAGGCCTCAGAGGAGAAAAACAATGTTGCCGATATGCAGAGAGAGGGGACAGAGAGCAATCAAGGGTTACCAGACTGTGGTGACAAAGGCACTCCTGCTTTCCATCCTCCCTGAAGTCCTCAGGACTACCCCTAAATTCCATTAGATAACTGTACACCTTATAAGAAATCTTCCTTTTTTGCTTAATCTGAATCAACTTGGTTTCTGGTGCTTGAAACCAAAAGGTCTATCTAATATAAACATCTTTGGTAGCAAAAGGAGTAAAACCAAGCTTATTAACCACTTTAAAGTGGTACTGCTCCGTGAGGACATGGACTGCATTTCTCAGCTCAGGCTTCCAGCACGTAGCCCAGCAATGGGCATGTGGCCGGTGCCTGCCTGACACATGCTTACTGTCTGACAGCCTAGAAGGATGAATGATGGATGTACTGCCATGCCTTTATTCTTCATTGTGCTACATTCCCATTTCATAATTGTGTGAGGGGTGGTGAAAAGAACATTTCTGAGTCCCTCTCCAGCCATTGTACAGAAAAATACTCAATATATGTGGCCTGAGAAATGTCATCTTTTGTTAAACTCTGCTTACTTCATTCTCAAATTCACTTGTAATTAAAGGCTGGACATAGCCGAAAACCTCTCCCTAATTGGTTGGGGCAAAGAGCTTCATTTGGAAAATACAGAAAGTTGGTCATCAAAGGAAACGAATGCAGACTGACTTATAAATGCAATCCGATGGCACTTTCTACAATTCATTATCCTTTCGTCAGACATTCAAGAGCAGCCAGTGTGCCACGTGCTACCAGCCCGCTCTCTACTTTAAACAACATGGGGAGTCACAGGGGAAAGTGCAGGACATTTGAATTGGGTCTTTTCTCCCAAGGCAATAGAACAAAATATGCATGGTCCATAAATAGGGTAACATAAAAGTTTGGGGTTTTTTGACATGACGAAACTAGGTCAAATTTCCAAAGTTTCCTACAACTCCAAAATAGTACTTTGGAAATAGATACCTATGTTTCAAAGTTGAGAAACCACTTGCATTAACAGCGTTAGTGAGTGTTACCGGTGTGAAGTCTTTAAGAAGTTATCTGACTCACTAAATTTAAATAGGTGGTTTATAGGCTCTGGAAATTGTGTCATGTACTACCTTCACATCACAGTGTCAGGCTGTTAATTGATGAAGTGAACTGCTAATTTAAAACTCTCTAACACACCAACAGTTTATACAATTATATAAACCCAAAGGGAGAAGTTAGTAGGGCCAACAGCAAGAAAAAGAAAACTCTGTGATTCACAGCCATCCAAATATTCTACATGCATTAGCTTCAACCCTGGGAAACAGACATGTCATTTTCACTCAAACAGAGCCTGATAATTTGAGACTTAATACTTGTGTGAAATTTCTCTATAGAATCACGAAGCTGTTCACTGAACCTCCACTGCATGCCAGGCATTGTGCTTTGCACTGGTGATGTGGCAAGGTAGGGAAAGGACAAGCTCTGCTCTCATATGGACATCCTGATAAAAGACCTTCAAGTTAGGACCTGAAGGATGAGTCATAAGCAAGCAAGGAAAGGGGAGGGGTTTCAGGCACGGGAAGAGCATATTAGAAGGTCTGAATGAAACAGAAAGCTTCTCGGGTTATAGTTTTCAACATGTACCTCTATTAATCATTTCTGTTCTGCATTTTCCAGTGTGATAACATCTTGACCTTAGAGACTGCCCCTTCCAGGGTCTGCAAATTCCTACAGATTGCAAACCAACCAGACCTGGTCCGTATCCCACACGCCTCCTTTGATGAGGCTCCTGCAGTCCCAGGGACTGTGCCTGTGCTAAGCCACTCCAGGGCCAGGTGCAGGGAAAGGTCACCCCCGTAGCCCAGAGCCTGCTGAAATTACTCAAATGAGCCAACCCTAACCCTGCTCACCCTGTCTCGCTTTGCCTTTTCTACAGAAACCACCACAAAACCTAGTGCTTGTGTCAACATTCCTTCTGCCTGCTAACTGAACCTGGTATCTTCCCAAGTGGCCATACCTAGTGTGGCATGCCCCCGCTCTTGGGAACTGTGAGTAACAAAATACATTTTTCCCAGTTTTATTGAGATATAACTGACATATAACATTGTCATTATATAACATTAGTTTTAGGTGTACACCATGTTGATTTGATAATATGTGCACATTGCAAAATTAGATATCATCCATCAAACTATCTTTTAAGTAGCAGTCATCCCTTGATCTGTTGGCCTCACCTGAATAAAAACAAAATTCCTGTTATATTTTAAAGCAGTATCTAACTCACATAATGTCATAAATTAACCACAGTTGAGAACATATTATCAGGATAAATACTGCCAAGACCAGTAACAGACCAATAGACTACTATAAACACTTTGAATGCAAAACTGAAACAATGTTCTTAGACAAATGTTTACAAAATAGAACGTGTGGCCCTCATTCATTCTCATCTATTTGTTGAGCACACTATGTGCCAGGCGCTGTGCTAGGAACCGGGATACAACAGTGAACGAAACAAAGATCTCAATACTGTAGAGCTTATGTTCTAGCGGGGAAGAGAGAGAATTTTTAAAAAACATAATATATATAGACATAAAAACATGATGAGCGCTAAGGAAAAAAGCTTACAGGAATGGGGTAGTCAGAATAGGCCATATTGACAGGGTGAGATTTGATCAAGGACTTGGGAGGGATGAGGGCCATGGGGGTATCTGAGGGAAGAGCCCGCTGGGCAGGAAGTGCAGCCCAGGAGCAGCCCCGTTACAGGACACTGGGGGGCTCTTTAAGGAGCAGCATGGCTAGAACAGTGTGGCTGGAATAAAGCGAAGAAGGGGGAAAGTCTGACAACATTAGAGGAGTGACAAGGGCAGAGGTGAGAAGTAGGAGGTGTGGGAAGGGCAGATTGTGTCAGGTCTTGCACCCCATTTTGAGGACTTCAGCTTTTACTCTGAGACAGAGAACCATTCCTGGAACATGCCAGGCATGCTCTGTGCTCTCGGGGGGTTTACACAGGTTGCTCCCTCTTCTGAACACTTTTCCTCCTCAAACCCTTCCATGTCAACCCCTCCTGTCCCTTTCATGTCTTGCTCAAATGCCACCTTCTCCATGCAACCTGTCTTCTCTACCTGAACTCTGAGTTCTCTATATCCTGCTCTATTTTTTTCCACCAAATGCTTATCACCGTATAATATAAGATATAACTTACTCATTTATCATTTATTTTTCATCTGCCCCTACCAGAAAGTAAGTTCCATAGGGACAGAGATTTCGATTTTTGTTCACTGATGAATTCTGGGTATCTACAACTGTGCCAGCTTATAGTATTTATTGTTGAATTGCCCTATTATTATAGGGTGTTTTATACAGGCCCTGTAGGAGGGGCACACCAGTTCCATGCTGGCCCCTGTTCTTCTGGTACAGTAGGAAGGAGATAATAACCCTCAGAGAAGTTAGGATGACGATAACAGCTAAGATTGACGGAGCCCTTACTCTGAGCCAGACACTGTTCTAAGGGCATCATGCGCAGTGGATCATTTAGTTCTCACAATACCCCTTGTGGAGGGGGACGGTGCTATCTTTGTCTTCATTACAGAGGAGGAAGCTGAGGCACAGAGACGCCAAGGATACAGACCAGTGTCACACAGCCTCTGAGAGGCAGAGTCGGCCTTTGCATCCGGGCAATCCAGAACCAGAATCTGTGGTCTTCACGGCTCCTCTCTGCTCCTCTCAGAAGCACAGGTTTCCGGGAATAAAGCCCCTACCCCACTGTAGACGGGAGATGGACCATGACCAATATTCACTAAATGTGGAAATGGCCTCCTCTTGTCATTATCATCAATATATTAAAAAACTAATAAGAAAATTTTTCCATTTTGGAATTTTAAAAGATCAAGTCAGTAAGGGTTTGTTTCACTATTTTAACATTGCTTTTCTTTTGCTTACTGGTGGGAGGGGAAAAAAACCTATTTTTCCCCGCATTTATCTATCATTCGTCTATTTTCCTCAGTGCCTTATTTCCCCAAATCAAATTCTTGCTTCAGTTTAATCACTTATGCATTAATGGAAACAAAAATGGTATTTAAGAGAAAACTAATATTATTGTTAATAATAAACCCAATTGAATATACAGCCTGTAACAACTAATTGAATATATATGACTTGCAAGTATTTTTTGTCTGAGAAAAAAGTGGTGCAGTGGACCCAGCAAAACTTATTTCTACGAAATGGAAATTGGCTAAATTGGTCTTTGCAGCACTAGTTGGATATTTTTATTGCTACACTAGTGGGAGAATTTATATAGTTCTTTCCTTCTGTGTTCATCTTCCACAATGATTAAAAATTTAAACAGGCTTGCCAGTAGGGCTGTTTGGCAGCTGTTGCGCCTATTAAATAGAGTGCATCTTTAGAGCATTCCATTCAGCTAAGTGGAAAGAATTATAAAGAAAGCTAACCTAAGTGCCTGGGGAGTGAAGAGGTTACGCATAATTCAAGTGAAAGTAATAGACATTGGATTTGTTAGGGGTAGATAATATTGTAATAGGCAAGAACTTCAAGTCTAATTATAACCTTATGATTCAAATGTCTTTATCTGTGAAGAATCCAACTATGATAACAGTCGAGGTACCTATCTTTCTGTCTCTCCAAATTCTGAATTCACCATTGGCTAGTTTACAGTACTCTAAGACCTCAGGACTTGGTCCGTGCGAAATATCTAGATGTCATAGAACTAGGTTATTGCTCGGTGTTTTTGATGGCATTTGAGTAGGACTGCATCATCTCTTTGAAATCTATTTTCATATTTATCAGAGGAATAAGAAATGCTGTTCCTTCCTCACAGGGGCACTGTGAATAAATGCAGAAAGTGTCTAAAGAGTGCTCCTGTATTTGGGCTCCAAGATATGTAAGTAGTATTCAATTACTACTAAGAAAATTTATAATATATACTATCATATATAGCTACTATTTTTATTTATCACTGATATTTAAAATACTGTATAAGGAAGGCATTTATTCCTAAAAAGGGGGCTAGACTAGCTAGATAAGAATCACCCAGAGCTTTTTCACTTTTTAAAAATATATTTCATTGATTATGCTATTACAGTTGTCCCATTTTTTCCTCTCCTTTATTCCCCTCCACCCTGTACTCCCCACTCCCACCAGCATTCCCCGCCTTAGTTCATGTCATACACATAAGTTCTTTGGCTTCTCCCTTTCCTATACCGTTCTTAACCTCCCCCTGTCAATTTGGTGCCTACAATTCAAGCTTCTTATTCTCTGTACCTTTTTCCCCATTCTCCACCTCTGCCTCCCCGCTGATAACCCTCCATGTGATCTCTATTTCTGTGATTCCGTTCCTGTTCCAGTTGTTTGCTTAGTTTGTTTTTGTTTTTGTTTTTTTAGGTTCAACTATTAATAGTTGTTTGTTGTCATTTTACTGTTCATATTTTTTATCATCTTCTTTTTCTTTGATAAGTCCCTTTAACATTTCATGTAATAACAGCTTGGTGATGATGAACTCCTTTCACTTTACCTTATCTGGGAAGCACTTTACCTGCCCTTCATCCTAAATATCTTTGCCAGATAAAGTATTATTGGAGGTAGAACCTTGCCTTTCATGACTTTGAGTACTTCTTTCCAGCCCCTTCTTGCCTGTAAGATTTCTTTGGAGAAATCAGCTGATAGTCTTATGGGAACTCCTTTGTAGGTAACTCTCCTTTTCTCTTGCTGCTTTTAAGATTCTCTCCTTATCTTTAATCTTGGGTAATGTAATTATGATGTGCCTTGGTGTGTGCTTCCTTGGGTCCAACTTCTTTGGGACTCTCTGAGCTTCCTGGACTTCCTGGAAGTCTATTTCCTTTGCTCAATTGGGGAAGTTCTCCTTCATTATTTTTTCAAATAAGTTTTCAATGTCTTGCTCTTCCTCTTCTTCTTCTGGCACCCCTATGATTCAGATGTTGAAGCATTTAAAAGTTGTCCCAGAGGTTCCTAAGCCTCCCCCCATTTTTTTGAATTCTGTTTCTTCATTCTGTTCTGGTTGAATGTTTATTTCTTCTTTTTGCTCCACATCATTGATTTGAGTCCTGGTTTCCTTCCCTTCACTGTTAGTTCCCTGTATATTTTGTTTTATTTTGCTTTGCATAGCCTTCACTTTTCCTCCATTTTGTGACCATACTCCACCAATTCTGTGAGCACCCATATTACCAGTGTTTTGAACTATGCATCTGTTAGGTTAGCTATCTCTTTGTTGCTTAGTTCTATTTTTGGAGCTTTGATCTGTTCTTTCATTTGGGCCATATTTGTTTTGTCTCAGTGTACCTATTATGTTGTAGGGGTGGAGCCTTAGGTGTTCACCAGGACAGAGCAACCCATGTCACTCCCTTGTGGCGCTACATGTCGGGGAGGGGTCTGAGAGGGAACAATGCCACTTGCTTGGCTCTTGGCCAGCTCTCTGTCACTTCCCCTGCTACCCACAAGCAAATTAGGCCCTTCTGGTGCTGATTCCCAGGTGAGTGGGTTTGTTCTAGGACCCTGTGCGTCTCTCAAGCGAACTTTCCTGTGAGACTGGCAGTTCCTCCTGCTTCCACAACCCCCACAGGTTTTTACCTGTAGAAGTTTTGAGGCTTTCTTTTCCCACACTGGAATCCTAGGTTGCATGGTCTCTCTCACTCCCCAGTTGTTCCTCCCGGTTTATACACACACAAATGTGGGACCGCCCAGTCCACTAGCCACCAAATTGCCCTGCGTCCTCTCCACCCCGGCTACCTGTCTCTGCCTCTCCTACCAGTCTGAATGAGTGTTCTTCTTTAACTCCTTGGTTGTCAGACTTCCATGCAGTTCAATTTTCTGGCAGTTCTGCTTATTTTTTGTTTTTAAATTTGTTGTCCTTTCAGTTGTGCAAAGAGACAAAGTGTATCTACCTATGCCTCCATCTTGGCTGGAAGTCCCATAGCTTTTTGAAAAGGCAGAGTCCTAAGACCCACTCTCAAATATCCTGATTCCATAGGCTAGGGGGGAACCTTGGCGTCTGAATTTCTAAAAGAATGACCAGTTGATTCTGATATGTAACCATGTATAAGTGCCTGTGCGCAAAGGCACGGATGAAGTCCTATTACAGACTTCTAGTCCCTAACCACTGCTAAGATTGTAAGCAACTTGAGAAGAAGGATTGTCTTACAGATCATTATATCCCCTTCAATGCCCTGCACAGAGAGATTTGTTGTCTATTTGAGTTGAATTGCTTTGACACAGACGTCATGCCTAGATGTGAACACATAAACACTAGAAAGCTTTATGCCCTCTGCAAATTAATTGACCTTTGGCACAAAGTTTCGCTAGGTAAGTGAGTCAGATATTCCCTAGCCTTATCACCCCTTTGGGAAAGAGCCTGTATTTGAGAGTCAGACGGACCTACACATAGGCATTGAGTCTGCCCTTGACTCCATGTGTACCATGCATTGTATTTAACCATCCTGTGTCCTCACCTGCTGAATGAGTATAACACTAAAATCATAGGGTAGTTGTAAGGATTAAGTAAGAAAGTATATGTTGGGCCCCAACTGGTGTGGCTCAGTTGATTGGGCATCATGCACAAAGTGAAAGGCCACCAGTTGGATTTCTGGTCAGGGCACGTACCTGAGTTGTGTGTTCTGTCTCCAGTCAGAACATGTATGGTAAGCAACCAATCACTGTTCCTCTGTCACACTGAAGTTTTTCTCTCTCTCTTTCTCCTGTCCTTCCCCTCTCTCTAAAACTAAATAAATAAAATCTTTTAAAAAAGAAGTATATGTTGGGTACTTGCATCAGAAGGTGCCAAATACTGCATCTCCATTTGCTTCTGTGTGGAGCTGAAAATCATGGTTGTATGACGAGAATAGTGAGAGACCAGATTCTGTACTGTGGGTAGTTTACCAAAGTGAGAGCCAACCTGCCTCTGGATTACTATAGGTATTATAATCACAATGAAATATTACCACTATTAGTATAGCTGTGCTCTGACAGCCCTCAATTTCAAAATAGCTACAAGCAGTATTTAACTCACAGTATTAGTCTCCCGAGTCTGCTGGGACATAATATCACAAACAACAGGAATTTATTATCTCACAGCTCTAGAGAACCCGAAGTCTGAAATGTAGTGTGGGCAGGGCACCCCCATCCTCCGAAAGTGCTAGGAGAGGATATTTTCTTGACTCTTCCAGCTTTTGGTGGCTTCTGTCTTTCCATGGCTTTCATCTTTGTGTCTCTGTCCTTTCCTCTTTTAATAAGGACACCGGTCACTGGATTTAGGGCCCATGCTAAATTCAGAATAGTTTCATACTGAGGTCCTTAACTAATTACATCTGCAAAGACTGTATTTGCAAATAAGGTTACCTTCTGAGGGTCAGAATGGTGGACATAAATTTTGGAGGGACAGTAACTATCGATGATACAGATTGCTAAATATTCCCCAAATTGTTCTTTCTTTTTTCTTTAGTAATATAAACCTCTATTTTTCATTAGCCCCAAGGATGTCTGGGATATTTTTTTAAAAAGCTTCCTTTCCCAGACCCACAATTGAAAGTATGATCATGTGACTAAGTTCTGGTTAATCAGAAGTGTGATATGAATCCTTAAAGGGAAGGAACATGTTCGTCTCCCTTCTTTGCCTTTGTTTCCTGAATGTAGACATGGTGTCTTGACTTGAGCAGCCTTTTGGACTATAACACAGAAGACACTTGTTGAGGATTACAGGAGCCTGGGTCCCCGACAACCCCGTGAAACTGCTCCACCCTGGACTGTCTCCTATTGAGCTTTCATGTAACAAAGAAAGAAATTTCTGTCTTGCGCAAGGCAATGTTATTTCGGATTAGTCCGCTCCAGATAGCTGGACCTAATCCTAGCCAGCACACCATCTGTCCGGTCTTATATGATGGAGCTGAGGTTTAAGACCTCGGAATAAAAAGTCAGAACAGAACCTAATCAACAAACGAGGAAAATAGAACCAGAGACATGGAAATAAGGAACAAACCGACAGTGACCGGAGGGGCGGGGGGAGGGGGCTAATGGAGGAAAGAAGGGGAGTGGGCAAGTCAAGGCGCATGCAGAAAAGACCCAGGGCCGATGGGGTGGGGACTGACCCTGGTGGTGGGGCGAGGGAGAGCCACAGGGGAAAAAAGTGGGACAACTGTAACTGAACAACAATTTTTTTAAAAAGTCGGAACTGTATTGAACATTCTAATAAAGATTTTGATAGTTCCAAAGAATTTGTCCTCCCTTTCAGGGTCTTATTGTCATTATAACTATATTAATTTAGTCAATAATTTAGTGAAACATTATGTTATGGTTATTGGTTTTGTTAACTTCCCAGCTCCCTTCTAATGAGGCCAAGCAAATAAGGTAGTTTTCCTGCTGCGCCTCCAGCACTCTGCTCAGCTGGGCCTCGGTCTTGCCAAAACCCAGGAGTATCTGCCACTGTATAATCTCCTCACGGCACAAGCACAGTGTGACTACTACTCCCTGGAGACGTGCAACGAGGTGGTTCCACTGCTGGGTTCCATGTATAGGGGGAAATCAAAGAAGTAGTAGATGGCTCTCTTCATCTGAGGAATAATAATGATCTTACAAGCCTAGCAGTGTTTCATTTTTAAACTGTATGTCAGTGTCGTATTCCTGGAAATAATTGCTCAGGACTCAATCGCAGACGACAGCATTCATTCAAGATACTGTCCTTTAAGAAGTAATGATTGACTTAATGAATCAACAGGATGGCCTGGGCTGTACCGCAGTAACCAACGGACCCCAGCTCTTATGGGTATAAAACTACACAGGTTTATTTCTCACTCATGCTACGTGAACATCATGGGCTTATTTGGGATTTTATTCTGTGGCATCGTCATTCCAAGTTAATGGAGACACCAGTTTCCAGAACATTGATATTAGCCATGGTAGAAAGAGAGAGGTGATGTTCGCTCTCACTTCACTGGCTCAAGCAAGTCACTTAGCCAACCCCACCTCCCAGGGGGCAGGGTAAAGTGGTCCTACCACATAACCAGAAAGCAGCATTAATTGCTAAGACAGTCCCCGGAAGGACTGGTGGAAGGGGCTCTTGGCTGATCTTCCACAAATGACTCTCAGAACAGCACTGCAGAACTGACCAATGAGGGATGCTGCTGCCTCTGATTGTGTTTCTAGGACCACACTGCTTCAACCGCATTGTTTTTGAAATGTTACTAATTCCCACATGCCCTCAGCCTTAAGGACTAGATGCTAGAACCTCGGCTACCACTGCTGTGGAAAAATCAACAGCCTCTGGAGGGAACTACCAGACACATGCTTTCCATCTCACAATGGTCACTTCTATCTGCAGCTTTACTTAAACACACCTAATTGGTGGAAGTGAGGTTGTATGTGGAGAATAATGAAAGGAAGTCTGAAACTGGCAGTTTTGAGCTTCCAAGTCTTGACTGCTTAGTAAAGCACGTTACAAGGGGATGAGAATGGAGTTGAGTGGGGGCTTTCCGTATTACCTGCTACGTGTACACTATTTGTTTATTCTTTCATACATTCTTCCATCTGTCTTTTCATCTGACCCTGGTTAAACTTCTGCTATTTCTAGGCACAGTATTTGATGGTTGTCATGGAGGGAAGTTTGAGGGCTTGTCAGGGGCTGAGATGAAAATACTCACCTGGTTCTTTTAATTATAATCTGTGGATATTTCAGGTCAAAGTTAGCAGTCCACCTAACTAAGTTTGAAATGGAGCTGTGGAAACACTTCTCTTTTGCACATAGTACAGTTTTTTAAAAAGACATCCCAAATGAAATAATCTAAAATGTGCAAAAATCAAAAAGTTCACACATCTGGAAGGGAGGGATGGTTGTTGCTGCAACAAAGTGCTTGAGTGGGACTTGGAAAACAAAAAGCACTTAGCAGATTAGTTCCTTATGAATGCTAACTGGTAACTTGAGGGATTTTCCAATTATAAGCAATAAAATAAATCAAATTTTACTTTAATGAGCTTGGTAAACAGCACCAGAGGAGCGCATTAAGACTTTTATTTACCACCAAGAGAATAAAAGTATGCCCTTGAGGATTCAAAGAGGTTTATGAATTTTTAGAGCTCTATGAACATACCTATTCTGTTGAGCAAAAACCACAGCTGTCCAAGCACCATTGTTATTCACCCAGGGATAGTATTCAGAGGCGGATTTAACGGCAGGTACACCAGGCACACGCCCTGGGCCCCGACTTCTGAAGGCATTTATTTTTATTTTCCCTGACTCTCTCTTTTTTTTTAAGGGGCCCAATATTTTCTTCTGCACCTGGGACCTCAACTGACCTTAATCTGCCTCTGATAGTATTCCAGTTTTTTAAAATTTTTATTTATTTACTTTTAGTGATAGCAGGGAGGGAGAAAGAAAGGGAGAGAAACATCAGTGAGAGAAAGAAGCATTGATCCATCACCTCTCTCGCACGTGTGCAGACCGGGATCAAACCTGCAAACAAGGCATGTGCCCTGACTGAGAATCAAACCGACTACCTTTCACTTTGTGGGATGATGCCCTACCAACTGAGCCACACCCATCAGGTCAACAGTATTTCAGTTCTTCTTCACATTCCCCAACCCCCACCACCAGTACAGTGAACAGCATCTCCCTCCTATCAACATCACTGTAGTGAACACTAACATCCATTAAGAGGGGTTGTTTCCCTTTGGAGGTGAAAAGTTACTAACTGAAAACCATTTCATTGTCCATTTAATGTCTCATTCTCAACTGCTTCCTTTTTTATTAGCACTGAGACATGATCGGGTCTTTCATTTAAAAAAATAAACCTTCCTCTTACCCCCAGGCCTCCCCTAAGCACCGCCTGAGCCCTCTTCCCTTCACAGCCACACTTCCTCATGTGTGCTTGCCCTGATGGCTGTCCCCACCGCCTGACCTCCCTCTCACTTCTCGGCCCCTGTTACATGACTCCTTCCTCAGCCTTAATGAGGTCATCACATTTCCTTCAAAATCCAATGGACACTTGCATGTCCTTATTTTTCTTGGTCTCTCAACAGGTTAAAAAACTGTTAAACACTTCTGTCTTTTTGAAACACTCTTTGGCACAAGGGCCATATGTTCTCTTGCTTTCATTTCTACTTCTTTAGCAGTTTGTCCCTAGCCCACTTAACAGATGGAATAAAATGCCAAATAGGACGTTCCCCGATGTCTCAGGTTTAAGCTGAAACCCAAAGCTGAAAACAAATGACATGCACCCCTGTATTTGAAAGAACAGTTTTATAACTTGCTGAGCATGGACAGATCTTGCCCTGTGTCCCTTCACTCATCCAGGGATTCATCAGAGGAAGAGGGTTTCTTAGCAGAGAGTTGCTGACCAAGCTGGAAATGCTGAGGCACTTTTTTTTTCCTCCCATGGAGAAGATTAGGGTCATGCAACCTCATCTCAAGCCAGTGAGAGAGGCAGTAAGTGAACACTCAGAGAAATTTAGTGTGAGTGCTTTCCAGAAATGAACACTGGCTTCTTACTCCCAGCTGGATGCTCACTGAAATGCAAAAACTCCTTGTTCTACTTCCAGGCTAGTACCAGAGCCAAGCACAGTTTTTGGAGAGCCTAACATGGACTTCAAAGAGTTTAGCAGTCTATGTGATAAAGACAGAGCTGGCTGGGAAGGCTCTGTCAGCAGAGGGAGTGGGGAGGATGGGAAGAGACAGTGGAAGCAGCCTCTGTTACCAAGGTCTGGAATAGTTCCTCCAGGCAAATGGCCGGTGTAGGGATATGGTAGTTTTTAGGGCTCTTTAAAAACTATTCCAGTTCTTTTTGTCTGGGCATGTGGTTGTACTTCCTCACCCTCCTTCAAGTTAGAACTGGGAATGTCCCCCGCTGTGGCCCATGAAATGTGGACATAAAAGAGGTGTCACTTCTCGGTAGGAGTTGAGGAGTCAGGACAGAATTTGCCTTTTTTTTTTTCCACCTGCCATGGTGAGCAGAGAAACATGAGTCAAGAGAGAGTATCTATCAGACTGGGTTCCTGAATGACCTGATAAGCAGAGTCCCCTGCTAACCCACAATGGACACTGAGCATGAGTAAATTTCAAACAATATTTAGGAGCTGTTATAGCATAGCTTAGCCTATCTGGATTAATACAGGTAGTCAGCATGATCTTGCAAGGACCTAATGCCAGAGGCGGATTAAGGTCGGTTGAGGCCCCAGGAGCAGAAGAAAATATTTGGCCCCTGAAAAAAGAGAGAGAGACAGGGAAAATAAAAATACATGTTAACCATATTTTTAAATAAATAAAAAATATTATGTACTATTACTGTTTTATTTCCAATAAAATTTCAATATAATATACGTATTGCACATCATATGAAACCAAACTTGGTGTCATTAGAAAAAAGTGTAAAGTTGGGGTTTCGCAGGGCCTTTCAGGAATCAGGGCCCAGGGCGCACGCCCGGAGCGCACACCATTAAATCTGCCTCTGCCTAATTCAAGAAGTGGGCTGTGTGGGGCTTGGTTATTCCAAAGGAAAATAAAAGAGGGAGTTTGAGGGAAACTGTGAGAGGTCAGTTGGATATTGGATTTTCTTTTTGTTTGTTTTTTATTTTTCTTTATTTAAATCGTTTTTTATTTTTCAGTTAACATGCAATATTATATTAGTTTTAGGTGTACATCCCTGTGATTAGACATCATATAACTTATTAAGTGATGATCCCAATAAATCTCATACTTACCTGATAACATATGTAGTTATTAGAATATTATTGACTATAGTCCCAGTGCTGTACTTTACATCCCCATGAGTGTTCTGTGACAACAAATTTGTACTTTTTAGTCCCTTCATATTTTTTACCCTTCCCATCTGCCAACCATCAAAATATTTTCTGTGCCTGTGAGTCTGTTTCTGTTCTGCTTGTTTGTTTTATGTTTGTTTGTTTGTTTAAATTCAATCATTGATACATATGTATTTATTACCATTTTTATTGTTCATATTTTTTATCTTTTTTTTTTCTTCTTCTTCTTAAAGAAGACCATTTAACATTTCATGTGATACTGATTGGGTGATGATGAACTCCCTTAGCTTCTTCTCTTCTGGGAAGCACCATATTTGTCCTTCAATTCTAAGTGACAGCTTTGCTGGGTAGAATAATCTTGGTTGTAGGTTGTTGCTTTTCATCACTTTGAATATTTCTTGCCAATTCCTTTGGCTTGCAAAGTTTCTCTTGAGATATTAGCTGACAGTCTATGGAAGTGTCCTTGTAGGTAACTAACTGTTTTTCTCTTGCTGTTTTTAAAAGTTTCTCTTTGTCTTTACCCTTTTGCATTTTAATTATGATGTGTCTTGATGTGGAGCTCTTTTGGGTTCATCTTGTTTGAGATTCTCTGCACTTCCTGCATTTCTTTGTCTATTTCCTTCATCAGGTTAGGGAAGTTTTCTGTCATTATTTTTTCAAATAGTTTTTCAATCTCTTGCTCTCTTTCTTCTCCTTCTGGCACCCCCTTGATGCAAATGTTATTTCACTTGATGTTGTTCCAGAGGCTTTTTACACTATCTTCATTTTTTTTAATTCTCTTTTCTTTTGGTAGTTCTGATTGACTGCTTTTTGCTTCCTAATTATTCCAAATTGCTGACTTGATCTCAGCTTCATCTAATCTATTATTAATTCCCTGTAAATCATTCTTCATTTCAGTTCATGTATCCTTCATTTCTTACTGGTTCTTTTTTCATGGTTTCTATCTCCTTTTTAATGTTGTTGAAGTCCTCACTAACTTCACTGAGCATCCTTATAGCCAGTATTTTGAACTCTGCATCTGGTAGACTGCTTGCCCCTATTTTGTTTGTTCTTTTTCTAGAGTTTTGTTATTTTCTTTCATCTGGGACATTTTCCTTTGTCTCATTATTTTGGAAGCTTCCCTGTGTTTCTTTCTATGAATTAGGTAGAGCTGCTACAAATCCCAGGCTTGGTACAGTGGCTTAATGTAGTAGGTGTTCTGTAAGGTCCAGTGGCACAGCCTCTCTGATCACTCCAGGTGTGCCCCACCCCCACCCCCGTGTAGGTTGTATACACCCTCCTGTTGTAATTGAGGCTTGATTTATGTTGGCACATCGATGGAAGGGATTTACCTCTAGGCTGATCATCTGCAAGGACTGGCTGCAACCACCACCCACCACAGAGGATTAGCTGTGCAGGGACCTGCCCCACAGAACAGGACTGACTTCAGCAGGGTTCTGGTGCCCACTGAGTCTACCTCTTGAGTGGAGGTGGTTGGATGGTGATATTGTGACACAGTCTGAAGCTGCCCACTGGGTACACTAGCTCTGGGGCCTTCGGGGAGGTTCAGGCCAAGGTCAGCTGCCTCCTGTGTTTTACCTCAGAACTACCTAGCGTGACCTACCAAGGAATATGCAGATGGCTGCTACTAGTGCTAAGCCTGGAGGCGCCCAGGCAAGGCCAAGCTGTGAATGAAGACCAGCGGCCCCTAGTGCCAGGCGCGGGGCTACTTAGTGACAGATATGAACCACTCTGAGGTCAGATGCTGTTTGTTTGAGAGATTTGAGGAAAGTCTGAAGCATGAGCCAAGACAGGCCATTTGTATTGAAAAGGCACTGGGAACAGCTTAGGTGGGCTCCCAGCTTGGGTGGCACAGGGTCCCAGGGAATCACCAAGGCAGGTGAACAGTGTAAACCAGGTCCACGGAGACTCAAATACAGTGCCTGCCTGCCTGCCGGCTCTCTGGCGCGAGGGCTCAGAAAAGGAGCAATGGGCTTTGTCAGTACTCTGTCTGGGAGAAAGATGCCCCTCCAGCTCTCACCTTGATGCCAGACAGTTCGGCTCCTTCCTGTATGTCCCCGGTGCCTTTTGAGCTTCTGCCCAAGCAGTGGAGCTCAGAGAGAGTAAGTCTGAGTGAGTCCATGCACAGGCCCTTCAAGAGAAATGCCTGGGACTCCAGAAGCCGTCTGTCCCCCTCAGCCACAATCCCCACTGGTTTCTTACAGCCAGAAGTTATGGAGACTTCTCTCCCTGGCACTGGCACCCTGGGTTAGGTGTCCTGGTGTGGGGCTGGACCCCTTGCTCCTCAGGGGGGACCTCCACAGCCAATATAACCCAATTTTTATGTGCTACAAGTGGGTATGGGACCAGCCAATTCCATCCCTCCTACCAGTCTCAGTGTGGCTGCTTCTTTTCAGGTAGTTCTGAAGGGTGATTGTTCTGTGGTTTAGTTGTAACTTTGATGTGTTTGTGAGGGGATAAAAGTTCCTCACTTACACGTGCCACCATCTTGTCCAAAAGTGGATATTGGATTTTCTGAGTTAAGGAAGAGCATAATGTACAAGTGTCCAGATGTTTAGGGGAAGACGATGGATAAGTATGTGCCTTTGGAGAGCTCACAAAGCCCCCACAGAAAAGCATTTTAACGTCTGTCACAGAAAAGGGAATGTGATGACCAACCAAAAGAGAAATATGTGTTGACCAAAAGGTTTGTTTGGTTTTTTCCATAAGATGGTTCTAGTAGTGCTTAGCTGTCTTGAACATCATCCAAAACAATTTTGTTAGACTGTATTGTGACAGCAGTCATATCAGTGTGCATTAAGAAAAATTTATCAAGATTGGTGAATTTTTGTGTAGCTATTTTAATATTGAAGATGGAATAAAATATGCAACATTTTTGGCATATTATGCTTTATTATTTCAAGAAAGGTAAAAATTCAACTGAAATGTAAAGACTTATGCAGTGTATGGAGAAGGTGCTGTGACTGATGAAACGTGTCAAAAGTGGTTTGCAAAGTTTCCTGCTGGAGATTTCTTGCTGGACGATACTCCACGGTCAGGTAGACCAGTTGAAGTTGATCATGATCAAATTGAGACATTAATGGAGAGCAGTCAGTGTTACACCAGAGGAGAGACAGCCAACATACTCAAAATATCCAAATCAATAAAGTTATTGGTGAAAATGAAAAAGATGTTTTTTATTTATGGAAAAAAACTATACAAACTTTTGGCCAACCCAATAATTTTGCCACACTTTATTTTACCCCATATTTCCACATTAACCTGGAAAAAAACAAGAACCAGAGGAGGAATGGGGTAAATATGACACAAAAAGTGAAAAACAGGCCACGCCCTCCCTCCGCTCCATGACTGGCAACCAGAGTCAAGCCGGGGCCGGAAGAAGGAAGAGAGCTTAGACTGGTGGGAGCTTTTAGATGGAAGTTTTAATTTATATTGGCCCAAACATTTCAGTGTATAAAAATGGGACTCTTTGAATATTGAGAAGTTAAAAAAGATTAATGGAGTATGGTTCAAGGTATTACTTAAGGTGGATGGTTTGAAGGCAGTGATTGGAGAGAAATGAAGCCATTTTTTTATACCCTACCAAGTCCAACCAATTCAATAAACAAGTTCTGATTCCTTAAAAGAGAAAATCTTAAATGTGGGCAATCCTCAGGGTTTTATCCTAAGTCCCCTTCTTACTTACTGCTTTCATATGTTTATGTGGCTAAAAATTTCTGTGGCTAAACTTTTCCCAACCCTGTTTTTAAACATAGACCATTCTTCTGGGTTGCAGAATTGGATATATATATAATTGCTTACTGGGCATTGGTACTTGGGTAGCTCATGGGAAGCTCCTAACTAGACTCATTAGCATCATCTTGTGCCTGCCTTAACCCATCCTCCTCAGATTTCCCCTTCTCGTTCCCATTACCCAAGGTGAACATCTTGATTTTTGCTCCTGAACAGCTCTGTACAACCAATCAATCACCAAGTCCTTTCTACTTGCTTTCTAAATATGTCTCAAATCCATTCATTTCACTCCATCCCCACTGTGATTACATTCATCTGAATCATCTTCATTTCTCATTTGAAGAGCGGTGGTGGTCTCCATCTGGAGTCTCTGCTTCTAGTCTCACTGAATTCTAATTTGTTCTTTTCATTTCAGCTACAAGTAATTCTTATAAAATGAATC
>PVJD01006459.1:0-98158 GCA_004026545.1 Mormoops blainvillei | reverse complement strand
AAAAGGGACCTTTGCAGAATTACAATCTCCCCCTATGCAGCAAGTTGGAGGAAAAGGCAGGGAAAGTGTTCCCCTAAGGCTATCTCAGGTCTTAATTATTGGGGTGGCAGGGGCCTCCTGAGGAGGGGAGATTGAGAGGAAGATACTAAGACAGAAGAGTAGAGTGGCCCTAGGGGGGAAGGAAGAGGCAATGAAAAGAAGGTGATAGGAAGTAAGATCCAAAGAAAGAAAGAAGGTGAGATCCTTTCTATCTCTGTGACAAGTATTTGACATTGCATAGTAGGGACTGGGAGATTCCTTGTCCCTTGGGGGCATGCAAAGTATCCCCAATAAGATAATATCATCAGCACATTTCAGAAATTCTGATTCAATGTTTCTACCCCTCATCCAGTTTTGGCTGCTGAAAGCAAGAAATGCTCTAGTATATGTGTCAGAAGGATCACATTTGATGGTCGGCTGTGACTTCAAAGCTAAAAACATCCTCTCTTCCAACTGGATGATGTTTGAAATCCTTCCATCAGAGTCTTTTCTCTTAGGCCCAAAGCTTGGATCTAGTAATACTCTCCCCTACCCATCCCATCTCCTTCATTGTAGTGACAACAGTTTAGTTGTTTCCCTTAGCAGAATCAAAGATGTGGATTGGATTGGGTGAAAGAAGAGAACATAGAAAAGTTGAGTAATTGGGTGGGTGGTGGGTATGAAGAAAGAGAACAAAATGAGGAAGCTGAGATAGCTTGGGGGTGAACCATTTAGAGTTGTGAGACTCAGCCTCTCTGGGGAAATGTCCACTCCATTTCCCCATCTTGTACTATGCAGATAACAAATCATCAGTGCTTAACCGGCCAATTCTGATTTTTCCAATATTTCTTTCCTAATGACCTGGTGATAAGTCATCTTATCACTTTTTTTTATATAAGTCTTCTTTCAGTTGCTGTTTTCCTGACAATTTGAAGCTCTTTGCTGAGACTTTGTATATATCTTGGCTTGTTAGTTGTATTTACCAGGACCTCTGAAGTAGATTTATATTCTGAAAAGAATTTCCCAAATGGTTGTTCTCAGCCAGTTTATGTTGTCCTCGTCAAAGGTGGAGGCTTTCTGACCTTGTCTCTGAATTCTGGGACTAAGTAATATTTTATTCTCAGGCCTCTAAACAGTAGTCCTGTTTTATTTGTGATTTATCCTTTTTCTCCCAACCTCTTCCACCACAACCCTCAACCCCTCACACATACACATGAACATGCATGTGTGCAATCATGTGCACACACACACATACACACACACACACCAGCAATTCAGCTAAGAAGTAGTAAGTGTGCATTGACAGAGTCCTGAGGGTGAGAAGATCTGCTCTATATTTCTTGTCCCATCAATGACTCAATGTGTGATATTGGAAGTAAGTACATCCTCTCTGTTCTTCCATTTCTCCATATAAAGGCCTCTTTTGACCTGTGATTATCAGGAAGTTCATTAATCACAAACTTTAACATTTTCAACAGTTGCCTTTTGGACTCTAGACCTGCACCTTGACTCCAGCATGTTGGAAAAGCTATATAGTATGGAGGCAAGAGCAATAAAAATTTGGAATTCAAGTTGTTAACTAGACTTACTGTAGAGATCATTTCACAATATATATAAATATTGAATCATTACGTCGTATACCTGAAACTAATAAATTTTGTGTGTCAGTTACATCACAATAAAAAAAGTCATAGTACAAAAATTAAGTTATTAGAATTGGGTGCAAGTGCCAGCTATGCCTGTTATTTACTAGACATTTAATCTCCATGAACCTTAGTGAACCCATTTGTAAAATGAGATTAATAATAGAACTACTTTTCAGAGATTTAGTGAGGATTAAAGACAGGAGATGTCAAATTGTCTTAAAAGTGTGAGACTAAAGTAAGATGATATTATTTGGAGGTATTCTGGGACTGTTTTAAGATTGATTTTTAGTAAAAGAGTTTGCTTCAGGCTTTAGTTGTTGCATACTTGTTTCCCTTCTCTCTATTAATCAGAACTTTGGAAGTAGGGTAGGTAAATAGAGAGCTAGGATTCTAAGAATTCTCCTGGATGGGTTCCAAAACCTCAGGGAGTCTCTAGAGTTCCCCTGCTTACACTTTTCAAAATTTGAATTTATTGAGAATTTTCCAAGATGGCAGAGGAGTGAATGGAAATTACATTGACCTCCTCCCAGGACCGATCTGGGATTACAACTAAATTGTGGAGAAATCACCCAGAACAAACAACTGAACAGTAGTGAAAGGGAAGCCTTAAAACCTCGAACAGACAGAAGAATCAGTTCAGCACAACCTGACTGGTAAGGAGTGTGTCAGAGACTTGAGAAGGCTGGCTGGGCACCCTCAGGCAGCAGCGCCAGAGGGCTATTTAAGCAGCCAATTGGATCCCCTTGAGAAGAGTGGGGTCTAAACCATAAGTGGGGATCCCCAGCCTATAGCACCAGAGCTCAAAAAGGGCACAGATAACACCCATCTGTACAAAGCCGCAGGGCTGCTCTGTGCAAGAGATGGGCGACTAGAGACAGTTTAAAGGACCAATGCATAAATTTTCATTTGTAGCCACTTACCCTGGTCTCTGGCAAAGGCAGGGGAAGAGTGGGCTGGACACACCTGAGAAGAGACTGAGGATGGAGGCTTTGGTGAGAGAACTGAGAAAATTGCTGGCATCGTGGTGCTGAGTCATCCCCCATGCAGCAGTAGCCATCTTGTTCAGGCAGACCCCTCCCCTGAGTGGCAGCCTGATAGGAAAAACCCCCAGGAGGGACTCTGCCCTGGACCTGTGGTGCTTAAGCCTGACTGCTGAGTGCACATTGACTAAGTTAACAACTGAAGGAGACAGCCACAGACAATAGATCCCTGGAAGTCTTGAAAAGATTGCCTAAGGTCAGACGGGGTCAACACCTGACATCACCAGGGTGGATCCAGAAAGAAAAAACAACTTTAAATACTAGAGGCTACAGAGACAAAATCCACTGTGGTCTCCATGATTTGCGATATTTTCTTTACGACGTAGCTTTTTAACATTCATTTCTTGTCCATCAAATTGGTGCACATTAAGCCACTAGATTTTATACTATAGTTTATTTCTCTTCCTTCTTATAATAGTCTTAATCTCTTTATAGCCTTATTTATACTGGTTTATTTGCTGTTGATAGTGGGATTGTAGGGGGGACTTATTTTTGTGGTTGTGGGTTTATTTCCTGGGCTTTGTGGTTTCGCTCTGGCAGCCAAATAATGGGAAGGCAAAGAAACAACCCCCAATTGAAAGGAAAGGAGGAAACCTCAGAAAGGCTACTAAATGAAATAGAGGCAAGTAAACAATCAAATATTGAGTTCAAAACAATGGTTATAAGGAAGCTCAATGAACTCAGTGAGGTCAGTGAAAATTACAAAAAACTACAGGGAAACTATGAGGAACTTACTGCAAACTATATTAGCATGAAAAAGAACATAGAAACTATCAACAAGAACCAAGAAGAAATGAGAAATACAGTTTCTGAATAGAAGAACAATGTAGAAAGAATGAAAAGCAGGCTAGATGAAGAAGAGGATGGAATCAACTATCTGGAGGACATGGTAGAAAAAAATTCCGAGAAAGAGCAACAACGTGAAAAAATGCTCAAAAAGAACAAAGAGGGGTTAAGGGAAATGCAGGAAAACATGAAACAAAATAATATCTGTATAACAGGAACACCAGAAGAAGAAGAATAGGATCAAGGGTTAGAAAACCTGTTTCAAAAAGTAATAGTGGAAAACTTCCCTAATTTAAAGAGAGAACATGTCATACAAGCCTAGAAAGCACACAGGGTCACAATGAAGAGGAACCCAAAGACACCCACTCCAAGTCACATCATAATTAAAATGGCAGATATCAAAGACAAAGAGAGAATCTTAAAAGCAACAAGGGAGAAACAGGAAGTAACATACATGGGAGCCCCGGTAAGGCTAGCAGCTGACTTCTCCACAGAAACGCTACAACCTGGAAGGGAATGGCAAGAAATACTCTGAGTAATGAAAAGCAAAGGCCTACAACCAAGACTACTCTACCCAGGAAGGCTCTCAATTAAAATGGAAGACAAAATATGGAGTTTCTGAAACAAAAGAAGGCTAAAAGTTTACACCTCTACCAAACCAGCACTGCAAGATATGCTAAAGGGACTGCTTTAAGAAGATGAAGAAAAAGTAGTGAGAGAGAGGAACACAAGTACAAAGGGAAAAAATGAATAAGTACTCATCAATTATAGCTTTAAATGTAAATGGATTAAATGTTCCAATTGAAAGACAGAGTAGCTGAATGGATAAAAAAATAGGACACACATGTATGCTGCGTGCAAGAGACCCACCTCAGAACAAAAGACCTATACAGACTGAAAGTAAAGGGTTTGAAAAAAATGTTCCAAGCAAATTAACAGGAAAAAAAAAGCCAGGGTAACAATACTTATATCGGACAAAATAGACTCCAAAACAACGGCCTTAAAAAGAGACCCAGAAGGACACTTCATAATACTCAAAGGAAGAATCCATCAAGAAGATATAAACATTGTAAACCTATATGCACCCAATATAGGAGCACCAAAACAGATAAGGAAAATCCTGGAGGACTTCAAGGAAGATATAGACAGCAACACACTCATAGTAGGGGATTTTAGTATCCCAGTGTCAACAATGAGTAGATCATTCAAACAAAATTCAATAAGGATATTGTGGAACTGAACGACACGTTAGGTCAAATGGACTTAACTGATATATACAGAACTATTCATCCCAAAGAAGTAAACTACGCATTCTTTTCAAATGCACATGGAATATTGTCAAAGATAGACCACATGATAGGACACAAAACAAGCCTCAATAAATTAAAGAAGATTGCATATCAAGCATTTTCTCAGTCCACAGTAGCTTAAAACTAGAACCCAACCTCAAGGAAAAAACTCAAAAACATTCAAACTCATGGAAGCTAAATAGCATGCAATTAAACAATGAATGGGTTAATAATGAGATCAAAGAAGAAATAAAAAAGTTTCTGGGAACAAATGAAAATGAACACACAGTTCAAAATCTATGGAACACAGTGAAGGCAGCCCTAGAGGAAAGTTCATAGCAATACAGGTCTAAAAAAAAAAAGATAGAAGCATTTGAAATAAATACGTATCCCTACATTTACAATAACTGGAGAAACAACAACAAACAAAGCCCAGAGTGAGTAGAAGGGAGGAAATAATCAAGATCAGAGCAGAATTGAATGACATAGAGAATAAATTCAAAGGATCAATAAATCCAGGAGCTGGTTCTTTGAAAAGATAAACAAAATTGATAAGCCTTTAAGCAGACTCGTCCAGAAAAAAGGGAGAGGATGCAAATAAATAAAATCAGAAATGAAAGCGGAAAAATTACAACTGATACCACAGAAATACAAAGGATTGTAAGAAATTACTGCAAACAACTATATGCTGAGACATTTGTAAACCTGGGTGAACTGGACAAATTTCTGGAAAAATATAATCTTCCAAAGCTGAAAGAAGAAGAAGCAGAAAGCCTGAACAGACCAATAACAGCTGATGAAATTGAAGCAGTCATCAAAAAACTCCAAGCACAGAAAAGCCCTGGACCAGATGGTTTCACAGGAGAATTTTACAAAACCTTTCAGGAAGAGCTAACCCCTGTCCTTCTCAGACTATTTCAAAAAAGCCAAAAAGAGGGAAAACTCCCAAACACTTTTTATGAGGCCAACATCATCCTAATCACTAAATCAGATAAACACACAGCAAAGAAAGAAAATTACAGGCTAATATCGCTGATGAGCATAGACACAAAAACTCTCAACAAAATATTGGCAAACTGCATTTAGAAATACAGTAAAAAGTTCATCCACCATGATCAAATGGGATTCATCCCAGGGATGCAAGGATGTTACAATATTTGCAAATCAATAAATGTAGCAGATCACATAAAGAAAATGAAAGAGAAAAATCCCATGATTATATCAATAGATGTATAAAAAAGCATTTGATAAGGTGCAGCACCCATTTATGATAAACACACTCACCAAAGTTGAAATCAAAGTGGCATATCTCAACATAATAAAGACTATATACAAGAAATCTACATCAAACATTATATTGAATGGGCAAAAACTAAAAGCTTTCCCATTAAGATCAGGAACAAGACAATGATGTCCCCCTTCACCACTTCTGTGCAAGATAGCATTAGAAGTCCTAGCTACAGCCATCAGACAAGAAAAATAAATAAAAGGCTTCCATATTGGAAAGGAGAAAGTCAAACTGTCATTGTTTGCAGATGACATGATAGAAAATCCTATAGACTCCACCAAAAAACTACTTAACCTAATAAGTGAATTTTGCAAAACGGCAAGATACAAAGTCAATATTCAGAAATTGAAAACATTTTTGTACACCAACAATGAAATATCAGAATCATAAATCAGGGAAATCATTTGTGTTCTTTTTCTTTGTCTCCTCATTTTACCTATTTGTGTTTGTTTCTATGTATTAAATAGATTTACTGTGACTCCCATCCTTCATTGGATGGCTTCATGTAGTAAGTGTCCTCTGGGGTCCAGTGGTACAGTCTCACAGATCTCTTGAGCTGAGTACTCCAAGAATGACCCTTGTGTGGGCTTTGTGGGCCCTCCAGTTGTAACTAAGTCTTCATTGCTATTATCCCTTTCATGCATGAGATTGACTGTGAGGCTCAACCCTGATCACAGCATGTGTGCTGCTGTGCAGGTGCTGATAATGAAAAATGGAATTAGCCTCAGCAGGATTTGGTGCCCGCTGTGTCTACTCTTTGGATATTCTGCTTTTGAAGCTTATTGGATCCTGCTCTAAAGTTTTCTGTAGCTGGCCACTGGGTGCATTGTTTCTGGGCCTTTTGGGAGGGACTCTCGTGCAGTTCAATGTAAGGTGCTGGCTGTGTATTACCCTTAACAACATGTTTGGAGCTACAAGCAATCCACCATTTATAGTTGTCTCTATTGGGCTTGGATGCAGACAGAAAGGACAAAACTGCACGTCAAGGCTGGCTTTTACCAACATCTGGCCTGATGCAGGTAATAAAAGTCCCAAGGCACCCTGAGGTGACCTGCCTTCACTTCCCTTCGCCTTCCAGTTGCCTGTTAGGCTCAGCCATCAAAAGAGCCTCTGGTGTACTTCTCAACATAACATTAGCTTGACAGGGTGGGGCAAGTGGAAGTCCAGAGGGTGGACTATTGCTTTACCACAGGCTGATTATGCATGGAGGGGAGTACTCCACTGTAGAAAACTGACCTCTGCCGTATGGGAAAATGACTCAGTACAGGGATCCTGGTGGCTGTCCCTTCAGCTCTTCAGTGTGCTCTCCAGAATCACAGACCATAGTCCCTCCTCCTGCAATTCTAGTCTACTTTTCCCTCCTTCCATAGAAGCCCAGGATGAGTTGCTATGAATGAAATTTTGTGTGTTGGCTCTTTCAGAGGCTGCCTGTGTCTTTAGCAGCCCTGTGCCTCCCCCTGGCAGACAGAAACCTCACTGTTTTTTACAGCCAGATGTTATGTGGGCACCTCTTCCTGGCTCTGGTGCTCTGGGCTGGGGAGCCTGGCATGGGGTTTCTCCCTATGCTTCTCAGAGAGAATGCCCCACAGCTGAGATATCCCTCTGGAATTCAGCTCTAGCTTGTGGGAGCAGGGCCAAACTTTTTCATGTCTCTGTCCTTCCTACCAGTTTCAAAGGAGCTTCTGTAAATTCTTTGTTATAAAACTTCTCTCCCACTAGTCTTCGGTTGGTTATTCAGGTTGATTGCTCTATATTTTAGTTGTAATTTCAGTTTGTTCCTTGGAGGACATGAGCAAAGCTTCTACCTAATCCACTGCTGTCATGGATCCTTCCCCTCTCCCCCGCATGCTTGGATTTGGAAGGTTGCCGAGTCTATTACACTCCCATCTTCTTTTGCAACAATTAGTTTTATATCACGGTGTGTCCCAGGACTCTCTAAAATATCTGGCTAATCCTGGCATCTGCAAAGCTTCCTTGGGGATTGGCGTGCTGTCTTGATAGCTTCTAGATTTTAAGATAGTCAAATATGCCTGGGGGTTAGGAGTCCTCAATTTTGAGCTTTAAGAGTATGTTTTACCAAAATGAGGCCCTATGATATCTTGAGTATACCAAGTGCTCAAGAGTTGAGAGCTCTAGTTAATGGAACAATCTGATTATTTACTGAGCAACTGTTTTGTACAAAACACTGTACTAGGTACTGTGAGGAAAAAGATCTTAAGCAGAAGAGTTGTGCCTCTATTTAATGCCTAAGATATGGCTTGATAGTTGTTTTTATCTAACTACATTGAAGTCTTTAAGGACAAAGCCATCTCTCTATTCCCAGCCCTGGTAGAGTGAGGACGGAGTAATTTAAAAAATGAATAATGTGAGAATATTTTCAAGTTGTTCACCTCTTCTGAAAACAGAGTGGCCTCAAATAGTCAAATTATTTGAGGTTTAGGTTGGTTGACAAATAATGGTGGTTGGGCTGTTGTGGTATTGTCTTTGTACTTGCTTGATGGAGTGCTTGTTCAGAGCCTTCAACCAAATAATTGCAAAATGCGTTGAGATTCTCCAATTAAATGTGCTAATTATTATTATAGTTATTGTTATTATTGTTGAGGATTATGTATATTTGATATAAAAATAGAGAGGAATGAATTTGATATATAAAGGGGGCAAACCTAATTTGAATTTCTAAGTTAAACAATTTAGAACTGTTCCAAGTGAGATCTGCTGAAAGTAAGACCATATTTCAGATTAAACAGTTGGAAACACATCCCATTACTTTCCTCAGTCTTAATAAACACATTTTTTTCTCATGGATTAGAGGTAATTAGAGGACAGGCAAAAGAGTTTTGAAAGGAAGAAAGAGAAACTCACTGAGAGGAGAGTTTATTGGGAAAAAGGGAGGACAGAGCAGAGGCTGAAAATTTGGCTCCTTTGAGGTCATCACTCAGGCTCTGGGATGATCAGCTTGATTTTACACTCCCTTTTTCTTCTCAGACCTATGGTTGTTGACAGCCAAGTACCTGGGCTATATGTGGAGGCCTCTCTGGGGTCTCTCTCAACCGGTAAGAATCTGCTGGCAAGATGAAAAGAACATTGTAGAAATGTAGAATGCTCAAAGCAGCCAGGATACCCTGGGCTTAAAAACAAAGTTGCACAGTTTGCCTTCCATTTCTATTCTGTTTTGTTTTGTTTTGTTTTATGGGAGTTGTTAGGTGGTGGAGTGTTGGGGGAAAGTAGACTCTGAATATATTTATTCTAGATACAAAAGATAATGTGTTGCTTAATGTTGAAAGGTCTGGGTAAAAATGACAAACAAAATCTTCAATTGAGCATTCAGATGTTTACTTGTCATGAAGCCAAACGAGCACACATTCTTAAGATGGAGCTGTATGGCAAAGGGTAGACAAAACATCTGGATGACAGCTTGAAATGGTGTTCACTTTTCATCTGGCAGCTGTGGCATCTTATGGAGTTTGCCTGAACCTCAGGTTTATATAGCAAGCAAGCCTTGTAGGAAGGAAGATTTCAAGAAATAATGACAAAATTAAAGCAGAGGCAATTTCTGGGCCAAACTAAATGCTTGTACCCTATTGGTCAGAAGGACTTCTTTGGGCTTATAATATAAAATTTTTCATATTTTCTATAATAAGGACAATGGAACAGAAGGGACCCTCTGGCTGACCGGAAAAAAAGGCTTCACAAAGGCGCTTCCTGTGCCCCCCCACCAGTGGGCAAAGATAGGTAAGTGGAGTTCATACTTTATTGTATGTGTTCTTCTCTGTGTTCTTCTCTGCCGCACTCTCTTCACTAACTATTTTTGTGTCTCTCTTACCCTGCAAGCAAGTGGGCTATGGCCTGCAACTGGCAGAGATTGCAGCATTCCAAAGAAGAAAAGCAGAGAGGCAGCTGGTGAGAAACAAACCATAACGTAATGACCAGAGGAAAACAGAACCGAGGAGCTTGCCAAATATTCAAAGCTGGGGCTCCCTTTGGCATGAGTGCCATTCTCAGCTTACATTCCGCTGGCAGAGTGTGAAGGAACTGGAGAATTTCCAAGCTTGGCTGAGATATACAGCCTCCTTGTGAGGAGGCTTATTGCAGAGTGAGCTGCATCTGAGGGAGGTCAGCTGCCCTGGCCTGAGAGAGACCCTTTGCTTCCTGTGCTGATAACATATTTGAGTGTTAACAAGGCTGGCCTTGGTATTCAGTTATCAGGCAGGTGTACCCATCTCTTATTGTCAAGCACATGGGGCACATGGGCCACATGGGGAGCCACCTCAAGATTTGAGAGACTCACATCTATCTAAGCAACACAGCTATGTTGTGATGACCCTCTTTTTTCCTGGGACCTGTTGGCAAGATGATCTTTGAGGGGACTCTTATTTCATTTCCTCTGGAGGCACTAACCGATCCCTTCCAAGGCCGGCATTGCCAACCAAACTAATACTGGCTACTCCTGACTGCTTGGCTTGAATTCAGGACAATTCCCCCATCCCTCTTCTACTAGAACAGTATGATTCCAAAGCTGTAACAACAGCCTAACTATCAAGAATTCTTCTCACGCATTTATCTGTAAGGAATCCATTGCTTTCTTGGGCCCCTGTCAGTAACTCTTCTCTTCTTTATCTTGCTTTCTTATTCTCTCTTTCATGGGGACTTTGATCCTGGAACCCATTGCTCCCTCCACATATCCTTGGAAATCACAAGATTTTAAAGTAAACATTAGGGGATCTCCACAAACTCCTGTTCACTTTTTTTTAGCATGTTCCAGAGTAATCACAATTCTAGCAACAACTACCAAAGGCATCCACATGCTTGCTATTTTTCCACTAGCCTCAGTTGACTTTATCAGGTCTCCATGACTCTTTCTCTCCTAGGAAACCCAGTGCATCTTCATTTCTGCAACTATCACAAGTACTCTATATAAGTTATAACATTTATGCTTCAGAAAGGCTTCTGTATTGAGCATGTGGCTCCCCTGTCATACTGCCACCTGGGGCCTGGCTCTGTCCTTTCCTATTGACTAATATGGGCAGATAAGCAGCTAGGACATACATTCATCTAGTTGGCAGGAACATTCTTTCCGGTGAGGAAGTAAACACACAAAGACACACAGTCAGTCTCAGTCTCAGATTCAGTCTCAGTTTTTGTCTCCGTCTGTCTTTCTGTCACTCTCTCACACAGGAGGAAAGGGTTTGGAATCTCTTGAAGAGTTTTTCTTTTGGCAGGGTGGTGCAGGCATTGGAGGAACTGTAGGAAAAAAAAACAAACATCCATTTCTAAGAATGTGTTGGAGTTTGCTGTAGCTCACTCACCATCATTGACTGTGCTTGGTAGTGCTTTCTTAGCCTTACAGGTAGTTGTGGTTTAGGCCATTTACACTCACTCATCTGGAGCTCCCTGACAGAAGGCAGGCTTCTGTGGGCTGTGGGTATATGGAACAGATTAAAGCCATTTGGGCCAAAAGTAGGTCTGACCTCTGATCTTGGCCTCATTAGCCCTTGTGCTCTAATCAGCATGTTAATTAACCACAGTGGCCTTGGTAGGCTGTGAAAATCATAAAATCCTTAAGAAGAGCACTCTTGACAAATTTCAGAAGGCAGATACTAAATCCAAGAGCTCCAAGACATCTCACTTATCTCATTAAATGTCCTATGGTGATGTCACCAAGTAACACTACCTATTCCAGAATGTTTGCTGTCTTTAAATGTGATAGATCCAACTTAGGAAAGACCCACAATACCTATGAATACCTCTCATCCACTTACACAATAATGGGAACTGTTAGGGGAAAACTTGAGGCTTTTAGATAGCCTTGTGGAGTCAGGGAGGAAGGAAAGATGCTGTGGAAGGAAGCACGGCTTTAGTGAATTAATTACAGGGGTTGCCTCTCGGGCAGGTCTCTGTTGTCTACCTAGTAGCCCCTTCGTCATGTCCCCAAATATCCACCACTCACCAAATCTTCCTAAAAGTTATTACTTCTTCTGGTTACTTTCCCTGACATTTCACTAACTGGGGTTCATTTCAGGATGACAATCCCCCTCTCTCAATCATAGATGTACATTTTGGAGGGTAAGGGGCAATCAATCACTTATTAAATAATGAAGGTAACAGAGCTAGTTGTTTAGAAGGATAAGGAAGTTTCATTTTGAGTGGGACAATTGGAAATGAGGAAGCTGTCAGTTTTTAGGAATGGAGGGTCATAGTGGTTAGATTCTACCACTTAAAAACATTTGCTTTGGGTTTTCCTTAAACCCCCAAAATAGGAAGAAAGCACCCTGTTTTTCTGCTCTCAGGACCCAGGACCTCTGCCAGGGCTCTAATATAACTGCTCCATGTAGGTTAAATTAACCTTTGTGGACTGGGTTAGAAAACTGACCACCTTATATATTAACACTGTTTCTATGGAGTAAACACATTCCAAATACTAAATCATTGACTGATAAATGTTTTGGACACACTTCATCAGTAAGTTGAGGACTACCTGTGTAATAACATGCCCCCCTTTTGTAGCAAAATTTTTTCACAGTTCTTTTTTCCTAAGTAGCTTATATTCCTTGTCCAAAACAAAATATTTAGAAAACAACTTAAGGTTTTCAAATAGAGATTTAAGTTAGTTTCATCATATCACTTGTTTTCTTCTGATTTGCCTCTTCTCAAAATAGATTATTGGAAAAAGGAAGCCAATGCTAATGAACTGTATGTTAGGTTCCGCTTATTGAGGTTTTACTGTACTTTACAAATGTAAATTGACAAAATGGGCATCCTATGGGGGATTGTTTAAGTCCTTTTAGATTTTTTTCTTACCTGTCTAAACAGTAATACATATTCATTATTGAAAATTTAGAAAAAACACAGAAAGGTGTGTAGGAAATTAAAATTGCTCAAAATCCCTTTAGATGCTTTATTCTATTTTATCTTTTCTGTTTGGGCTCATTTCATAGATTATTGCATGCTATTATAACATAACACCCAGACAAAGAATACCTTAAGTCAGCTGATTCTCAAATTGGTCCATTTTACTTTTATTTTATTGCTGGCAGTGTTATTGATATTTTTCATGTTAGAGGATGGATCTGTTTAGATAGTAGGCAGCTTTCAGTGATCCACTTGTTCCTTATTTTCCTTGGTGTTGCTAAGCAGGAGGAGATAGCTGATAGCTCTCTTCCTCATCATACGGCTATAACTTGCTTTACTACAAAAAGTTGCTCCACCGAAAAGTGTTGTTCAAAGGACACCCATTCTGTCTACCTTGTCTTAGCCTTAATGTAAACAACTTTATTATCAGGCTACTCATCTCATCACATTCTTGTTCTTAATCCAAGTGGCATAAAATTGCAAGGAGTGGGCAGCCAAATACTTGGTGAACTGGGTGGTCACATCTATGCAACACCAAACAATTCGATGTAGCTTAAGGACTCAATTGAATCAAGTGAGCATTAATTAGACAAAAGGCCACAATGGATTGATCGTTTTATTTTAACCTCTTCTCTCTGAAAGCTGGTTGACTTAATCAAGCACACTTCCCATTCGGACGATTGCTGATTGCTTCTAGTCCATTAAAATAATGGAATCTGTGCAATAGAATCTTCTCTCACCGCTTCTCTGATCCATGCCATCTTCTCAGGTCAAGATGACTGATAAGTAGACACAGACATAGACACAAGCTATCTTTCAAAAACATGATATATTTGTTATTTGTATGTTGTTTGAATTTCTCTGGAGTGGTTGATAAAAACCCTGCTATCTTATCTCTTTTCCACTTTGGATTTGTTGCAGACCAAGCAATAGTAGATCTCTTTCAAAGAGGCACTGAGAGTAGTTGTGACCCTTAATCTATATTCTCACTTTGGCTCACTGCAAATTAGAGTGGCTCCAGATGCCACTAAAGATTTTTCAAGGGTGACCTAATTCCAAGCAAATGAATATGCACATAGAATCATAGAGCTAGCAGGGTCTTGGATACCATCAGTCCTGCTTCAGCAGGAAAAGTATATTAGGGTCCAGAAATGAGAAACCATGTTCCTAAAGTCACCATCTAATTAGTAGAAGTGGAACTGGTCTTAGCAAGTTCAAAAAGAGATCTTAGTTATCAAGGACAATTCCTGACTCTGAGGAATACTTCTTAGAGCTCCTGGAATAAGATTGTTAACTGTATGTATGGGCATAAACTTGGAAGGAATACTTTGGATTGGGTTGTTGTTTTTTGTTTTTTAATCTAGTTGACTGTGTTAACACCATGGTCCACAGAGAGATAGAAAAGATCACAGATTCCTTGATCACTAAATCAGCTTTACCATGCAGACAGGATCTCATCCAGAGCCATATATGTTCCTAAATTGATCTGGCCTAAGTGGATGGAAAACAAACCTCTAATTCTGCCCAACCCAATGGATTCATTTGTAGTTTATAGCACATGGCCTTATTTCTATTTATAGAATTAAAGTCTCAGATATATCTGAGAAGAGGCCTGACCTCAGAAAACATCTTAGATTTAATATTACTGTGCCCATCATCCAAATAAAAGCTCCAGTATATAGTGAGGAAGACAGAACAGAACCAAGCCTGCAAGCTTCAAAACAAGAACTCATTCTGATTACTATTGTTGACACCATCTTTCTCTTCCAGACACATGAAATCTGATTCATGGGTAAAGTAGTGCATCCAGTACATATAGGGGCTTTTCTCCTGCATTCTTTGACTCCAGCTACTTCAGGTGTGATTGAGCCCATCATGGGCTGTAGTCCCAGGTAAACTTCTTATGAGGATGCCTTCCTAGAATGAAAGATCAAAGGAAAAGCAATTGCTTGGAGCCCACTAAGGGACTATATGATGGAGCTAGGTTCTTTATAAGTGTCAGTAAATTAGCTTAATTGTAACACCTTTGGTGTGGTTAAGAAGCAAGACATGCTTGTTCTTTTGGGTATCCCTTGGTTCAGGAGCAATCTAAGGTCTGAGTAAATTCATTGGGTTGGTTGTGAATCTGTAGAACCTCTCCCTTCAGTCAGATTTGGGTTGATTTAGTCACTGACACCATAGAATAAATATTAGCATGAAATATCCGCATGTATGCCTATAATTTGAAAGTGCAACATTACTTTTATGGTTTGTAATGATAGTATTCCAACAGACTGTCGTAGTTATGTTGTTATGTTACTTCAGAGAAGTTATTTTTTCCCTTTGTTTCTACATTTATGTCTGTATTTCAGTGTACTTTTCTGAGATTAAAGTTCAGATCTTATAGTTTTCCTATTCCAAAAATTTCAATAATCTCTATTTTTATAAATTTCTTATTACATTTTAACCTAGCTTTCTCTATCCTCCTTTTTATAGTTTATGCTCTAGCCCAAACCAATTACATGCTCTTTCCCATTAACTTTTCTAACTCCATGTCTTTATTCATGCTTTTTCCTCTAACTAAAATTCCATCCCTGTCTCCCATCACCACAGGTCCAAATTCTACCCATCCTTCAAAGTCTACTAAAATACTACTTCCTCCAGAAAGCCATCCTTATTCCATCTAGTGATATGTCCTTATTTCTGAATTCCAATAATAATTTTACTTATACTTCTTTAGTGGATATATAATATTAACTTGTTTTATAGCAATTTGTTTACTTGTTGTTTCTACTATACTTTGATCTATAGGAAAAAATAAATGCTACAAGCTTCTTTTTTTGTATATTTTATTGATTATGCTATTACAGTTGTCTCATTTTTTCTCTCCTTTCTCCCCTCTGCCCGGCACCCTATCCCATCATCCCCACATCAGTATTTTCCCCAGCCCCACCCTTCCCCACCTCCCACCCTCAATCTTTCTCCCATTTGGTTTTGTAGATGGGTCTTTTATGCATGTTCCTTGATGACTCTTTTCCCTGTTCCCTGTTACCCACCTCCCTCCTCCCCTCTGGTTACTATCAGTTTGTTTTTTATTTCAATGTTGCTGGTTATATTTTGCTTGCTTGTTTATTTTGTTGATTAGTTTCCACTTATAGGTTAAGTCATATGGCATCTGTCTTTCACCACCTGACTTATTTCACTTAGCGTAATGCTCTCTAGTTCTGTCCATGCTTTTGCAAAGGGTAGTAGCTCTTTGAGGGCAGGAACCATGTTTGCTTTATCTTTGTACTCCGTACAGTGTCTGACACATATAAAAGTCACTCAATAAATATTTTTAATGAATAAATGAATGTTTCTCTGCCCCACTGTGTATATATCTTTCATTGCATTTTCATCTCTTTTAATTTTGCTTAATGTTTTTTCTGTGTTTCCACTCATCTGTCAATCTCATATCACCCATCTCTCCATTTCTGTCTATATATGTACATATATGTACATATATACATATATATGTGTGTGTGTGTTCCCATATATATATGGGAAAAAGTAGGTTTACAGATGTTCGTATGAAAAATAGTGCAATAATTAATAAATAATGATATAAGAATAAACTGTATTTTATGTCCTCACAAATGTAAACCTACTGTTGCCCCATCCTGTTTATACATATTGATAGATAGAAGTATAGAGATATAGACAGATACAAATATATAAAATAAATTATATATTATTTAATTAACCATAATAAAACCAAAGTACATTTTGAATTTTTTGTATTTATTAAATTGAGGTTAGATACCTTGTTTTAATCTGAAAAACAGTAGTCCTTTTATATTCCTCTAATAACATTCTAAATAGATAAATAAGGCCCATTTTTATTATGCCATTTTAGGTTAACTTTTTTTTCCTTGATATTCACTGAGCATTGATAGCAAAATGCTCCCCATTCATGCATTGGTTATTGGATTCAGTAATTGTTTACTATGGTTTTCTCTTGAGGCATTGAGAAGAACCAGTTTTAGGAACTGTGATACTTAGCCAAGTGAAGTGACAACTAAAGGACTAAGGGGGGTGGTCATGATAGCTCTCTGTATATGTGAGGTCTGTTCAGAAAGTATCCAGCCATATATTATGAAAAATTGAGACATTTATTGAAAAAAACACAAGATATAAGAAACATTGTACATAGGACAATGACGCCTCAGTCCCCTTCAAAGTTGGCACCTTGGGACCTCACACAGTTCTCCCAGTCACCATCAACTGCGCCATCGTATTATACAAATCTCATCAAAGGTCTGAAATCTCTTCCTTTTCAGAGATGATTTTAGTTTTGGGAAAAACCAGAAGTCACAGGGCATCAAATCTGGGCTGTAGTGGGGCTGAGTCACTTGGGTGATTTGATGTTTTGCCAAAAAACTCTTCACAAGATGTGATATATGAGCTAGCAAAGGACAGTAGAGATATACACATCCCAGTCTTACCTGCCTCAGAGGGATGCCATGAGGTTGGAAGAAGAGAAAACTAATGTCAAAGTACTGGGGAAAGTTACAGTTTTTTAACCAAATGTCAGGGATGGGGTATAGTGCTATTGCCTCAAGACCACGTCTCACCAGGGACTAGGCCTCAGGAGTGCTTTGGTGGTTAGCTACTGGGAAGAGCCAACTTGTCAGATCTGCTATGAAGTGTCATTGCATATCTACAGGTGCAAGGCATTCAACCTCAAAGACAGATGATTTTATGAACTTAATGAAACTATTATGGAGTAAGGACCCTTGTTGTCACCAGTGTCAGAGTAGAGTCATAGTCAAAGACGTAGCCTAGCATGCAAAAGTAATTTCAAAATTATTCAAATTCTAGAACTAATCAAAAACCATGAATGGGATTCAGAACAGCCCATTAAAATCCCCTTTTCTCTAGTTTTATTTTATCATATTCCATAGGTCTTCAGTGTCTCTCTCTCTCCAATTCACTACCCTCCCACTAACTCTTCCTGAACCTCCAGGCAGAACAATTCTTTTTTTCTCAATGTTTCCCTCTCTCTAAGCATTTTATTAAGTGTATTGGCTTAGAATGCAACCTAATCCTTTCTCCCTGACTCTCATGTGTTCTTGCTGTCTCCTCTTGATTCTGCATCACAAAAGGCTAAAGATCATTTTGCCAAACATAGGAGGGAGAGGTTTAAATGGTGAGAATCTGAGAAAACAAAAGCCAACCTCTCCTTCATGCACTGGGAGAAGAAGGTTGTTAACATATAGTCGTATACATTAATAATTTCACCCCATCCCACCGTGACATGGACAGATGGATTACCAGAATCACTCAATTTCACACTTTATTGCTTTTAACCCAATTTCTCTTCCTTTTTCTCCAATCATAGACTAGATTATTCTACAACAGTTGGAAACAAAGACTATTAGAAACAATAAATTATAGCAAAACATGCTGGTGGATGTGGTTAGAAAATGTTGCAAGCCTGGTGGAAAAGCTGGGGCTCCTCTTGGACTGGTTCTATACATTTTGAGAGATGCTACTTTCAGCATGCAGAGGGAGCAAGGTAGGACTGGCTAAATTCCCCAACGTGTCTTACATCTGAACTTCAATTATGGGCTTGTGGCATGCCAACCCCAAGCAGTAAGGTTACCTTTTCAAATAAAAACCCTAAAATTCTAAAGCCAAATGTAAGTATTCTGATAATTGATCACACCATTCTTTTCTGTTGACACAAATTCTAAGCACATTAAAGGTGTGAATAAACATCTTTATCCTCTCATTTAGGACCCTAAAACACCAGCTGTATATTTAAAGAAATGCCAGCTCCTATGAGTTTTAGAAAATATAAAGAGGTATACATGCATACTATGTTTAAATTATTAGATCTCTCCAAGATTACTCCCAGATTAACAAAGTAAACTGCTTTAGTGGTCATTCTAACCTTACTACTTCATTTAAGTCATGGGATGCCAATATAAGATGGGATATGCATTCTGATTTTAGATATGGAGCATAGTAGTTGGTGTAAACACAGCAATGAACATAACTCAATGATTCAGAGCAGTGAGTGTTGGCACAACGTCTCTAGCATTTAGCAAAGGCTCTGGCATGTATTAATAAAAAAAGAAGTTCAAGTTCGATGGTTGATGATAGTGATATATCCTTAATCATCTACCCAATATCCCATGTACAGGCACCCAAATATACAGTTGTTGCACCTTTTTATGGTCCCAATAAATGGATTCATAAAATTTCAAAGCTGGGAAGGATCTCAAAGATCATTTAGTTTAACTTTTTATTTCACAGACTGGGAAACTAATGCCAGAGAAGAAAGTATTCTCTCAAAGTTTGCACAGCTTGTTAGTTGCAGGGCTGGGACTAGAACTTCCTTTCTCTCTGTTTCAGGTACAGAATTACTATTAATGTGAAACACTAGCTGTCGGCAGAGTATCCACTATTGAAAAGGCAACAAGTATGGTTAATAACTTCTGAACTTCAAGTAAGTATATTTTGATCCATATTAATTATGAAGACAATGAACAGTGAATAATTAGGTCTTCGTATAGCATTATCATTTCTGGCCTGCCCCATGATATTCCATTTTTCCCCTTCTTCTTTGGCACCGATTGAAAAAGCTGTACGAATTATATTTTAGATGAGCTTAGTTGGTTAGTTATATCATATCAGTAGAAATGAAAGGCCTCACCTTTTGATTATTTAGTGTATGATATTAAGAATATCCTGACTTATGTTTTCTAAATGGACTTAGTCTTTAGGCGTTACAGGAAAGTAAATCATGTTTATGTGAATAATAAATTTATTCAACTTTCTCCCCCTCCCCCACGGGAAAGATATTTGAAATTGCCAAGCAATAGATCAGTTTAGGATAACATATTGACCATAGTTTCCAAATCTTCTGACCCAAAATTTCTGGCTGTGAAAAGTTACAACTAGGACAAGAATCTACAAAGAGCTGCCACATCTCCTAGATAACAGTTTTTTCAGACTACTTTCATGATATTACATAGCATCTTGTATGTATGCCAGTGGATGCTAATTCACTTAATTTATGACATTCACCAGAGTGGTATTCTCCATTTTGAAAAAAGAAATAAAGAACTGAATTTATTCAGTCAGTTGTAGGCAATGGTGACATTAACTTCAGTGAACCTTCAGTTTTGACAGGTCCTGCCTCTGCCTCTCTCTGGTCAGTTACCTAGAAATAAACAGCATCCAGAAGGACAATTTAACATGTTGAATGTTAACCAGTAAAGCACACTGTTATCCAAAGGTCTAACATACCATCCACCTACCTAACTACAATTGAATAATTTTCAGTAGTCTCTCTTCTAGATTCTGTCCAAGTTGTTATTCATTAAATCGTCTCATTGGTTAATCTGCATGTATGAGATCAGCTGTGTATTCATACAGTCTAGCAATCCTGGCCATGTGCTTGGAAGTTTCTCCTGTCATTTTTTATCACAGTGCCAAAGAGGTAGTGGCAGATGGGCAATAGCTGTAGAGTCTTTTCTGCTTCTCTTTCAATCCCATCTCTGAGCTAAGGAATCAAGGCAAGGTTGAATCACATGGCAAAGAGATTTGGCAAATACCCTGTTATTCACATCCACAAAAGCAGCCAAACCAGATAAATGATCTCCAAAGTGGATTTTTGTTTGTGGTAGGGGTGCTGAAATGATCTGGGTTGTCTATTTATGAGAAACTGACTGACTGAGGAAATCCCCAAATTTTATTTCCTTTTTAGCTCATGATCCTTGGAGTAAACATCAACAGTGGCTATTAACTCCAGGCACCATTAGTTTTCTAAAGAACCAGTTAACAATGTGTCATTTTCAAATCATGAAATTACTAATCTATTTCCTTTATCAGAAAATTTCATCATCATCTTTAGCACCATTACTCTGTACCTACTATGTGGCAGAAACTGTATACATATGATCTCTTCGATTCTCACAACAGTCTCGGGAAGTAGGTGCTATTATTAACCCCAGTTTACAAATACAGAAACTGAGGCTCATAGGGGTTAGGCAAATTGCCCAGACCACAAAGGTGATAAGTGACAAGTAGAACGAAAATCTGATTCATCTTGATTCCAAAGCCCATTCACATTCTACTGTACTCACATGATGTGAAATTATCCAAAATAATATTTTTACTGCAGACTTTGCAAGGCATTGGACTATTTAGAATTCTGGGAATTTATTTCCCACTTGAGGGAACAGTTTTATAGCATTGAGGCTTGGTTCAATGGATACTTGATGGATGAGGGAGCTAATGGAGAGCAAGCATATTCAGCAACCAGAGTCAGAGTGTGTGTTCCCTGGGTTTTGTCTGGCTGGGTAGGTAGAAATAAGTTCCTTCAAAATGTGAAATGAAGACTTCTGGTCAAGACGGGGATGTAGGTAAACACAGCTAGCTTTGTGGAACAACCACATCAAAATTACAACTAAACTAGAGATCAACTATCACCCAGAACCATCAGAAATCAAGTTGAACGGAAGTCTAACAGCTATGTCGAGATGTAGAGATGTGGAAAGTGCTGCTCCCACACCCATGTGTGGTGGATAAAAATTTGGCAGGGATATCTTGGGAGCAAGGGGTCCCAGCCCCACACCAGGACCCCCAGGCCAAGAATCCAGTGCCAAGAAGATAAGTCCCCATAACTTCTGGCTGTAAAAATCAGCGGGGATTGTGTTGGTGGAAGAAAGTTCTGGAGCCCCAAGCAGTTTCTCTTAAAGAGCCCACACACAGACTTACTTAGACAAACTCACTCTGAGCTCTAGCACTGGGGTAGTGGCTTGAAAGGTACCAGTGGCATATGGGGAGGAACCAAAGTGTCTGGCATCAGGGCAAGAGCTGGAGGACAGCTTTCTTCCAGATGGAAAGGTGGGCAAAGACCATTGTTCCTTTTCTGAGCCCTTGCCCAACAGAGCCAGCAGGTGGGGGCCATATCTGAGACTCCATCAACCTGGCTCACACTGTTTGCTCCACCCTGGTGAATACCCATGGCTCTGCCCCACCCAACTGACAGGCCAACCTAAGCTGTTAACTGGCTTTTCCATATGAATAGCTGCTTGTGGCTCAGGTTTCACATTTTCGTAAATCATTTCAAACAAGCAACAGCCGGTCTCAGCCAGTCCTTAGCCCCTATATCTCTTGATAAGTGGCCCCAGGCCTGGCACTAGCAGCAGACAGCTTTGGATCACAGTTTGGCTTCACCTGGGAATCTCCATGCCCAGCACAAGTAGCAGCCATCTGCAGATTGCTTTGTAGTTCATACTGGGTGGCCCTGGGTGGAACATAGGTCGTGGTTGACACTGGCCTGCACCGCCTGGGAAACCCCAGAGCCTGCACACCCAGTGGACAATTAAAGATCATGTCAAAGCAGCAGTAACTTTCTCCTGCACAGCTGATCTTCTGCAAAGTGAAGAGGTTGGTGGTCACTGGTCTCAGCCAATCCTTGCAGCTGACTGGCCTGGGTAAATCCCTCCCATGGATCTGCCAACAACAACCAAGGCTCAGCTACAAGAGTGGGGTGTATTCAGCTCACACAAAGGGTGCACCTCAAGTACTCAGCTTGGGTGATAGGGAAGGCTGTGCCACTGGACCCTACAGGACACCTACTACATTAGGCCATGCTACCAAGACAGGGAGTCAAAGCAGCTCTACCTAATACATAGAAACAAACACAGAGAGGCTACCAAAATGAGCAGACAAAGAAACATGGCCCAAATGAAAGAACAGATCAAAACTCCAGAAAAAGAACTAGACAAAATGGAGATGAGCAATCTATCAGATGCAGAATTCCCAACACTGGTTATAAGGATGCTCAAGAAACTTAGTGAGGACCTCAACAGCATAAAAAAGATCCAGTCAGAAATGAAAGATGCACTAATTGAAATAAAAAAAACAATTTTCAGGGAATCAAAGTAGAATGGATGAAGCTGAGAATCAAATCAATGATATAGAACATAATGAAAAAAAAACAACCAATCAGAACTACAAGAAGAAAAAAGACTACAAAGCAAAACTAGGATAGTGTAAGGAGCCTCTGGGACAACTTCAAGTGTACCAACATTCACATCAAAGGGGTGTCAGAAGGAAAAGAGAAAGAGCAAGAAATTGGAAACCTATTCGAAAAAAATAATGAAAGAAAACTCCCCTAATTTGGTAAAGGAATTAGATGTGCAAGTCCAGAAAGCACAGAGAGCCCCAAACAAGATGAATGCAAACATATCCACACCAAGACACATCATAATGAAAATCCCAAAGGTGAAAAATAAAGAGAGAATCTTAAAAGCACTAAAAGAAAAACAGTTACCTACAAAGGAGCTCCCATAAGATTTCCAGCTGATTTCTCAAAAGAAACTTTGCAGGCTAGAAGGGACTGACAAGAAATATTCAAAGTCATGAAAAGCAGGGACCTACAGCCAAGATTTCTCTACCCAGCAAAGCTATCATTTAGAATTGAAAGGCAGATGAAGAGCTTTCCAGACAAGAAAAAAACTAAAGGAGGTCATCATCACCAAACCATTATTATATGAAATGTTAAAGGAACTTAAGAAAAAGAAGATCAAAACTATAAAAACAGTCAATAAACAATATAAACAATAAAAAGTCAATTAATGCATACCTATCAACAATTGAATATAAGGCAAACTAAGCAAACAAGAACAGAGACAGAATCATGGATATGGAGAGCATTTTGATGGTTGCCAGATAGAAGGGGCATTTGGGGGAATGAGTGAAGAAGTGATAGGATTAAGAAGTACAAATTAAACTGAGAATCCAAAGTCATTTCACTAATTGCCCATGGCTCTCTAGCTATATGCTATTTCTCTAATAAGCCAATTTGTCCATTTATAATAGACAAGATTGCCTTTGGTCCAGAAACCCTTTCTGACTAGATGCCTCTATGGCCTGGAAGTTGCTTCTGAACCAAATTGCTGTCCTCCACTAGATATTTCTGGATCTTTGCTATCATGACAAAGAGAAGTGAAAAAAGGGGGAGTTCAAACAGAAAAAGGAGCTGGAAAAGAGGAGAAGAATGTCATTCAAACAGAAGGGCCCACTCTTCAAAGTACCCCTTTTTGCTCATTCTATACCACCTCTAGGGATACTATAGCCCAGACAGACCTGAATTCACATATCAGCTTTGTCACTTATTTGCTGCAAGATCTTGGGAAATTTTCTTAATTTTTTTGAGTTTCAATTTCCCACGTTTGTAGAGTTGGGAGGATTTTTATGCAGATTGGTTGAGAATATATGTAAAGTAGTTGGCGTAAAGCAAGCATTCAATAAATGGTAGCTATTGCAATTTCTTGCAACAGCTCTGTGGAGCTCTCTATTGCTATATAATGAAACCTTTACTGACCTGGTGGGCAGAGCTGGATAATTTCCCCACCTAGGCATGCCTATTAGAAAACAGGCCAGTCTCTTCAGCAGAGTGAAATATATATACCCAAGGTGACAGTGACAGTCAGGCTGCCGTCTTAAACCCACATGTCAGGGAATAACTCACTATAAGATGTTACAGTCCCCACTACATCCCAGAGAAGCCAGTGTGAAAGCTTCTGTAACCACCCTGGGAGCCAAGAATTTTCATGGGGGATGGGGCAAAATAAAGGTGTTGCTTTGCTACCTGTGTCTAGCATATGGTGTTTCTAATCCTGACAGCACTGCAAGATAAGCATTATATCCCCATCTTACTATTATAAAAAGAGGCACAGATTACTTTCACATGATTCTGTGGCCTTGGTGGTGTCATGCCTTATCTATCAGTTTAGCTCTGAGGTAATATTCATGTCCGTTGTTATCTAGTTATGTGTGTGTGAAGGTAAGGTGCTCTCCTAGAGGACAGACACCAAGATGGACAGGAAGCACAAAACCATAGATACAAACTCTGGCAGAGATAATGTTAGGTGTTTACCAGGTCCTATTTAATTTTCCTCTTTCTGGGCTCTTAGGAAGATTACATTTTCCACCCTGCCTTGCAGTTAGGTGGGGCCCATGTGACTATGTTCTTGCCAATGGAATGTGGAAGAAATGGTGTAATCTACTCCCGAGCTTGGCTCTTGAAATATTTCATTGGACCTTCAGCTCTCTTTTCGTCTGCTGTAGAGAACTTGAAGACTTATGTTGAGATGGTGTCATCAGACGATGGAAAGAGCTTGGATTTCCAAGTTGCCCAAATTGGAGGAGAGCCCCCAATGATTCTCATGACATTTTACATGTAAATGAAAGAAACTTTACTTGTCCAAATCAGTGGAATGTGAGTCTATTTGTAATTGTAGCATGACCTAATGCATACACCAGTCATATACAGGGTTGGGATAACTTAGGTTTATAGTTATTTGTATGGAAACATAATACAATAATTAATAAATAATAGTACAAGTATCAACTTTGTGTTTCACATACTCACAACTATAAACCTACTTTTCCCCACCCTGTATAGTTAGAAATACATATATACTCTAAAGAGTAAGTAAAGAGAGAGATGACACAGAGAATAGTTTGGCATGTCAGGGGTAGGGGAACAGATGAATGACAAAGTGGATGGGGGAAGCACAGGTTGGGAAGCCAGGACAGAGGGTTTGTGGGGGTGAAGATCAGCAGAACCAAAGGATGCCTGGCCCTCTATGCTTCCTGTTTCAGGTAAGAAGAAACCCCATCTTTAGCTTTCCTTGAAGCTGTTCCCCCATCCAGAAGGACAGAGTAATGCTTGCAGAGAAATTCCCAGTTTCTTAGATCAGGCTCATATATTGTGTGCATCCTTGTTGAGTAGATGCTGATTGCCAGCAACCCCTTGAGATAGAAGCAAATTTACAGATTGTTTGGTGTTTTTTTTTTCCCTTAAATTTTGAGCTAGAAGCAATTTTGCAGATCGTTTGATGTTTTTCAATCCTTAAATCTTCCTGAGCACGAAGGAATTTTCCTGTTTCTGTTCTAAAAACAGACAGAAACAAGTCTCTTCTGCATGGGCACTGTGATCCAACCCATCCTGTTTATCCTGTTGATCAGGGGTACCAAATACTATATTGGAGAATGGTCTCTGCACTCTACATAATGTATGCTCATCCAGTCCCGAAACTGCCAAATATCCACTCTGGAGCTGCTGTCCATGTCTTCTCCTAAGCTTGGACCATTGCTTGCCAGCAATCTGTACTATCTCTTTAAGCTCCCCTAATGCCCATATACTTCAGTTTAAATGCATTTACTCTTGTGCTATTGTCAGTAGAAATAGGGAATGCCTACTACCAATTCTGGCTAAATTCCTTCACCCAGCTTTACTTCTTCCCTAGGCTACTTGGTTAACTACCTTTCATTAACCTAGGAAAACTTCCCTTTTTGGAAAGCTTCATATGGTGCGTATTCTGAGCCTGAGAGCAGATGTAATCTTTCTAATGCCTAAGGAAGTCATTTAGCATTTTACAACTTCTTGAGGAATTCTAAAGAGGAAGTGCATTCTCAGCTAGGTCGGGCCATCCGCAGTTTCCCAAGGGACTGTATAGTGGCTTAAGAAAAACCTTATCCTGGCCTATTACAACAGTTTTGCCTTGCCAAAGTACACAAAACCAGGCACCACTGTGCTCTGCTTTGAGCTGAACCAAAGCAATGGAGGGAAGAATGCAAGAATAGCAATGTTTCCCTGACCTGACAAGTCAGGTGGCCAGGCTTCAAACCAGTCAGTTCTGTGCCATGCAGGAGGGGCATTGCAGCCAAGTTAGCTCACTTGTTTACACCCAGCAATGCTGAATACAACACAGAGTACTAGGAACTGCCTTCATTTTGTGACTCTGAGAGAAGTGCAAAAAAGTAATAGAAATAAAAGATAAAGAAGGAAGTACTTAAATAATGGGGGGAGAGAGAGAGGAAAAAATGAATAAATGAAGGAAGGAAGGAAGGAAGGAAGGAAGGAAGGAAGAGGAAATAAATTGGAGCAAACCTTGCTTCTGAGTAGTCCTGGGCCATGGCAATGAGCCATATTGAGATCATATTTGCTCATAGCTAGATTACCAAAATCTGTGTGCCTGGTAAATTTAAAACACTGAAATTATGGCAGGAACTTAAGAACCAGGAGGTCTTCTTTTCCCTAGTATGGCTTATTATGATATATAAACATACCTAAAAGGACTTTAGAACAATCCCAAGAAAGCATATAATGTGCACTTTTTTGCCCAAATTTTTGAGGGACAAATAAGGGTGCACATTATACATGGGTAGTACTAATTCTGTATCTATATAAATTTTTAAAATTATTTTATTTATGCTTATGCATTAAAAGTGTAACTCAACAAAACCATAATGATATCTCTATGCAAGTAATACCATTGAATACAATAGTAAGTTTTGTTTCTAAATATAAATAAATAAATAATTGAGATAAAAATTAATGAGATTTTTTTTCCTGAAAGTTTGGGCCAAAAATGTGGGTGTGCAGTATACACGGGAGCACATTATACATGGCAAAATACAGTAATACAGTCCAAGTGGATTTACAAAAATGCTTAGGTAAGCTCCCTCACATAGCTTGCTACCCCAATCTGGGAATAGACAACTGGATTTCTTCAGTCCTATGGACTTACCTAGGGCCTAAACTGCTATTTGGCTCCATCTTGGAGCCACACCTATAGTTTCCCTCTGGCAGCAGCTCTGTGAAGCTCTGATACCAGATTAGGGTTTCAGGTGCAACACCAGACACCAGCAACTCAGTATCTATGCTCAGTACAGCAAGGGAGACTTTAAGGCCAACATTACAAGGAACTGTGTTGATTCTGGTATCATTTAAAGGAGGTAGCAGGTGTATCTTTAATGGACAGAGAAAGAATGAGCATATTCTTTGAAGAATTGAGGGAAAGGGTATTGGAACAGATGTGCTTTTTTCCCCCTAGATCATTTTAAACTCCAAAATTCAGTAATTAGTACTGTTATTTAAAAATTATTTTATTTAGAGAGCTTTAATTTTGGATTCCGTATCATTCGGCTTCCCTCTGGTGGTCAGCCTGTTTGGCAAGGCTCTATGTGTATGCATGTGTATATGTTTATGTAAGCATGCGTCTCTTTCTTTCCAAAGAGAAAAAGATACCTGGCCCTGATCGGTGTAGCTCAGTTGGTTGGGCATTTTTGCGCCAAGTTATAGATTGCTAGTTCAATTCCTGGTCGGGGCACATACGAGAGGAAACCGATGGATATTTCTCTCTCACATCAATGTTTCTCTCCCTCTCTTTCTCCCTCCCTTCCCCTCTCTCTAAAAATAAATAAATAAAATCTTTTAAAAAAGATACCTGAAGAGATACAGACTCACCTGAAGGTGCCCCCTCAACCCATCTCAACCTGCCCACCGAGAAAAATTCAAACTTTAGGGATTCCTGAAACTAGAATATCCACTATCCCACACTTGAAAATGTTGCCTTTCACCTTTGATAAGCACCAGCACATTTCAGCAAATGTGTCAGAGCTTAAAGTTGTCTTAAATAGCAAATGAGTAAAACAACATAAGTGAAAGAGGAGAGGAAGCAATGATGGGTGGACCATTGCTTCTCCTGAATTAAAGTCATTTTCCCTCTGGGTCTCTAGGTAGGAAGACATTGAGGTAACAAATTCCTAGGGCAAGAAGGGACTTTGAGAGCCCTATTTAACCCACCACAGACATATACCACAGACATTTGAGAAATAGAGCCCTACTTAAACCACCACAGACATATACCATAGCACCCTTATTTTAAAATTTTCTTGAGAAATTCACTTAATTATTGTTTCTAAGTGCTCTCCTTTGTCTAACTTCTGCTCCTTGTGCTGCTACAAGCTCAATGCTTTTTGGTTTGCAAGTGGTGATTTAGGTGGTGATGAGTGGAGCTTTCCTGAGTGAGGCATTATGGGATATAAAAAGGAAGAAAACCTCCAAGATCTGTTCACCCTTTTTGTTTGATAGAGAACCTGGATACAGTGTGGATAGCTCAGAGCCCCAGTTTCAGGAAATAACATAGGATGCTGGCCTCGATGGTCCTTAAAAATCCTGCAGAAATCTTCAAGAATCACAGAACTTCTTAATTCACTGGGTGCTTTAGAGATCCCTGGCACAACTAAAACAACGACAACAATAACAAGCCAGAAGCCAGCTTCTTCTTCCAGCTTGTCTATAGGTGGGTTATTTTCAGTTCTCTGCATCTAGCTTGCAGCTACCTTTCTACTAATGCTTTGTATGTTAGGGAAAAAAACAAACAAACCAGTTCTTGTTTGGTTGACACGTCATATATTTCCACTTAGCACGTGGTAGTCAATCTATTATTCTCATGACATCTTATTGGTGGCTGGAGCTGTTAGTGATAGGTCAGAGAAGGGGTGACAGAAGCATTAGTTTATCTAGTAATATCCAAACTGGAACAGTATGGAAAATAAAAGAAAGTACAAATATTATATAGACACAGACATGCACACATACACATACATCCATAAGGCTCTTGGCTACTCCAACCTTCCTTCCCTAGCACCTCCACCCCATACACAACCACAGCAACAATGTGTGTGTAGCTCCTAGATATACCCAAATAAGAGCTGTGGGGCCCAAATATGGAATTAGAAAACACTAGGATTAAAGAAGTTACTTTCTTCTTAACTCCCCTTCTTTTCTACAGATTTTCCTCCAGACAAGCTAATCCCTAGATAAAAATGGGGGTTAGGGTTAGGCTCCTTCTCTTAATGTCTTTCTCCCTGGCCTGTGCCCAACTTGTTTTGCCTCACTGCTACATCCCATTAAATCACTCATCAATCCTCAGCCTGCCCCCTCTCTGGCAGCTTCTTCAGGGTCTGGTCATTCCTGTGATTTTTCCTGCCTAGCATAGCTGTTCAAATCAGAGTGGCAGCCTAGATGAAAAAGGCCAACAAAAGTGACAAGACCATTTGTGCTTCTGTGCACTGTCCAGACTGTTTCCTGTGGTCAACTACTTGCAAAACCTTAACTGAGTGAGGAGCTATGGGTTATGCAAACGAGAAGATGGGGTCTGATCTCAAGAATCTCACAATATAACAGTGGAGGAAGAAGCTAACATACCCACCAAAGACTGAAAAACTAGATACAATGCTGGAGAGATGTACTCAGTTGTGAGCAACTGTCTTCTTGCTTAAAGAGCTGAGAGGCCATGAAGCCTACTGGTGAGCTAGAATAGTTTGAGAAGACTTTGCACAGGATATAGGAATTGATCTAATGTTCAATGAGTCTCATACTCATATACTCACAGTTTAGGAGTCCTATACTTTGATAGGCTGGCAATCAACTCTGTCTGGGTTTTTTTGAGTTTGGAGTTGGGACAGAGAGGCTGGGGAAAGCCATTAACTAGCTCTCTTCTATCTATAGTCCTCCTGCAGTTCTCTTCCTCCTTAACTTGGCCTTCTGCAACTCCATCTACTCCTCCAGGTATTATGTCATTGAGCTTGGAATTTTTACCAAGTAACAGCTGGAAGCCAGGTATTGGCTGTTGGAACAATATTGGCTAGATTTCAAGTTGCTTTTAGACCTTCAATAGGAGAAATTTGCTTTGCTCTTGTTCATTCTAATGAAGACCATGTGCATGGAAACACAATTGGTGGAATACTTTCTCCAATAGTTCATCTGGGCATTCAATAACAAATACAAAGTTGAGTTGCTGTGGAAGGGATGCTGGCTACCTGGACTCAAGATTAATTCTCCTGGATTCCCAAGGGGATAACTTGTCCTCAAAAGAGAGAAGCTTTGGGCCTCTGGAAAGGGCACAGGATTCTGACATATCTTTCACTCTCTGCTCTCTTGAGAAACAGAGCTTCTTATATTAATAGCAAGACAAAACTAGCATAGGAACTACGACACACTCAAAAAGCCCTTGAGGTTTGTTGAATAAGGAGCTGGGTATATCTGCAAACAACTGTTGGCCAAACGAGGTCCAGGAAAGATCAAGTGTTCATGGCAGAGTGCTCAGGTGTGGTAGGAAGCCAGGGACCTGGGTTTTAGCCCCAGTTGGGCCATGAATTCCTTACGTGATCTGGCTATTTACTCCCCCTACCCCTGCTTCTCCCTTAAACCGTAGGCTCCAATATTCAAAATGAGGGAATAACCCCTTCTCTAAGGGTTTTGGCAGCTCTGAAATTCTGTGATTCAAGTCTAGCCCTTCAAACAGCAGCCAGAGCCTGAGGGAAAGCAGTCTGTGATAGAGCTCACTCCAAGGATGACTTCATGCATGGAAGCAGTAAATATTGTCTCTCTAGGGTGATTTGGCATATCTTTGCTTTGTCTAACTAGTATCCCCTCATTGATGCATCAGGAGCATATACTAATCTGCCCTGGCTGGTGTAGCTCAGTGGTTTGAGCACCAGCAGGCTGACTGGAAGTTTTCTGAGGCCCCATCAGGGCACATGCCTGAGTTACAGGCCACATACCCAGCTGGGGGTCTGAGAGAGGCAACCTATTGCTGTTTTCCCACATGGCATGTTTCTCCTTCTCTTTCTCCCTCCTTTCCCAACTCTCTAAAAATAAATATATACAATCTTTAGACAAAAACACAACAGCATATACTAATCTGCTCTTCTTTCCTTTGGAATAATCATAGCTCCAATGCTCTCTTCTAAAATACAGATGGTCTGCATTACCCCTTAGCATGAAGGCACTGATTGGACACACTTCTTCCCAACTGGAGAATAGGGAGAAGGTGGTGATGGGGGAGGGGAGAAAATTTGGGAGAGTGGTTGCCAAGGATGCATATTTTCCTGTCCTCACAATCTTGCTCAGTGACAGCCCTGGCTCTCCTATAGTATTGCTGTTACTGTTTTGTTTCCAGAATTAGTAAGGAATTAGAGTGTTCCTACCTCCTTCTAATTATGCCATGTTTGGAAAATCACTTTTTAGAAATGTTGGCCTATCCCCAGTTGGGCTTAATCTGGAAGGAGTACTGAATGACAGAGTATTCCCACTGCAATCAAACAGCACAGTTCTTATGTCCTCTGTGAGGTATTTGGAAAGACCTTTAGGGATGAAAAGTCCATGTCGCTTTGCCCATCTATTTCCATTAATTAGGCATCTATGTCATCGTAAGTTTACCCTGTTAGCTGAAGTTTCTCAGGCTGTGATCTGCAGGAAACATAGGGTCTAATCCTGGCTCACCTCTTAACCTAATCTTGTGACCTTGACAGTAGTCATTTAACCTTTTTGCACTAGGTTATGAACCACACAATGACTATTAATTGTAAATAGTCATAGTTGGAAGGGAGTGCTGAAGAGAGTGCAGATAAAGTGAAGTATGGTAGGGAGAGGATTGGAGAAGAGAGAGAGCAGGTTTTTTAAAATTAAAAACTATTACTGAGCTTGATAACCCACCTTATTTTCTAAATTTCGTTCTGAGTGACTTTTGGCTGCTTGCTAAAATCATATCCACCCTCAAAGGACAAAGATCGATCACCACTGAGGATATTCAAAAGAATGTGCCACAGGCTCTAAACTAAATCACTAAAGAGGAGTTCCAGAAATACATTCTGAGCAATGGCAACATCATTGCAATCAAAGTACAGGGGTTTAGCCTCCGAAGGTGCTAATCTGAAGGGGACACCACCCCTTTGGATGTGAATGTTGTAATATGCTTGTGAAAAAGCAGCAGTCACATTACATTATGGTCACATTTGAAATTATTGCCTGTTTCCTCTCCTTTCATTCTCAATGGTGATTGGCAATTGCTGGTTGCCAAGTTTTGTAGGAAGCAGCTTAAAGCCATGTGGGATTTTTACCCGAGCTTATTCTGTACCTATGACTATTAGTTTTCCTTCACAGTACATGCAATAAAACTGTATAATAGGAAATTGGCATTTGCATAGTACTTTATGTTTTTCAAGGCAGCTTCATATTCAGATAATAATTTCCTGGAGAAAAGGAACCCATTTTAGTTATTTTTGAGTACTCAAACCCTAGAACAACCCCATAACACTCAATAAATAAATGTTCATGGAATAGAATAGCTATACTCTCATTTTATGTTTGAGACATTCTTATAAAGAAGGCAGGCTAGGTATTATACAAGATATTTTTCCTATTTTACATGGGCTCAGGCCACAAAATTATGGTATGCATGAAGTGGAAGCCATCTACTATAGTAGTATTTAGGACCATTGGATTTGGGCACACTTCTGAATTCCAATTTGGACTTTGTCACTGGTTAGTCATTGACCTTGAGTCAGTTACAAAACTCCAGTTTTCTCAACTGAGGAATAATATCTTTCTCAAGTGATGATAATAATAGTTTCTACCTTCCAGAGTTGTTGTGATGATGAAATGTCATTCTCTGTGTAAGGCACTTAGCATAGGGCTGGCACAGTAAACATTAGATCAATAGTGGCTATTTTATTTAGTTTATAGAGCTAGGTGGTGGCAAAGCTCAAGCTGAAATCCAGGGCTAACTTTAACTGTCAAGTTCTTTGCACTTGACACAGTGAAATAAAGTGTTCTAGACTCTAGAGACTTGGTCAGCAAATGGATAACAGAAGCTCCTGATGACCTTTTGGCTTCTTATGCAAAGAATCTTTTGAAATGTGTGTTGAAGATCATACGGTCCAGTGCCTGTATCTTTCAGAAATATTGTCCTAGGTTTGAAGGAGGTCTTTTTTGACTCAGTGATTCCATTCATGGATGCCAGACCCTCTGTCACCCCATCTCCTGGAGAATGCAGACAACTTTGAATAAATTAATAAATAAATAGATAAATAAATAAATAAATAACACACATATATACAAATATATACTACATATACAAAATGACGGACTGGCCATTGATTATAGGATGAAATCTGAGGCAGCATCTCCTTTCATTCCAGCTTCCAATTCCATGGGATGGAGTTAAACAGAGGCCTATGTTGGTCTGTTTCCTGATTTCAGAAACATAAATCTAGTTCACTGAAATGTCTCCTGTTTATATTGGCTACCCAAGGCCTCTCAAGATTTTATTCAGGAAATCAGTAAAATTCCTTATATTCTCCCCAGGTAAAGGCAAACCCAGTTAAGCATCATCACACTTCCATCTATGTAGAGGAGGTCTAGGTATCTTGCAGCCTTCAATGCAGGGAAGACTCCCCTCTGTTTGGACACTTGCAGTTTCCCATTTGGGAGTCTTAGGTGACAATTTCAATCAAATACACAAGAATTTTTAGCAGACCTAAGAATGGAAATTTATGTCTACCCCTATACCTGAGAAAGCCCATACTCTCTTATTACAGGGCCTATCTAACCTGACTTCACCCTCTGCCAGCGCCCTCCCCCATAGTAACTCCTGAAAAACCAGAGTGCATACTCAGGCTGAGAAATACAGCCCCAAAGTGCCACAAACCTTTCAATCTTCAGTGTTTGGGAGACCAAAAGAGCAGATATTCAACTTTTCCTGGACCTTTGAAACTCAAAGCCTAAAACATCCTGCTCTTTTACATCTGCTTCTTTACCATAGAGCTGGACCTGCTCCAGTGGGACAGAAGGATGAGTTTGAAAATAGCCATCTTAAACTTTACATGTGGTTTTTCATCAACCTATATTGAGAGCTCAAGCTAAAGCATAGCATTCTTCTCCTTCCTTCTTTCCTAATTAACAACATATGATCTCTACTCACTTCTTTCTCTCCCCTCTCAGGGGATCCCCCATTTAACAGTGCTAAAGGACCAAAGACAATTGAAGTTTAGACAAGCATAAATCCATGGCTTACCCAGGTCTTGTCTTCTTCCTTAAGAGATGTCCCCAATTATGTACTTATTTCTATGTACCAAGCTGGTGCTTAACAAATATCCAGAGTTATCCTGAAGAGACAAGTATAAGGGAACTTTTGGTGCTATGCTTTCTTGGATTTGACAAATGTTCCTTGGCTTAAGTCCTCTCAATAAGTACAGTGGGCAATCAAGCCAGCAATCACTTAGTCAGCCCTTCCCAGAGTTGGCAGTTTGACCTCATCAACCCAAACATATATTTCTGGGCTCTCTCCCAAGTTTCAAGCACTCACACTTACTTCCTTCTTGTTCTAATTGTATGTTTTATAAAATCATTTTCCCCAAAAGGAGAGAGAGGGAGATTATTTGGGAATTTAAGGATTTTCACCATGAACCACAGAACACATGACCAGGGAGATTAACTCTAAAATATCTATGTGAGACCAACATTTATATTTTGTATTCACAGGATCCCCTAAACTCCATCTTGGGAAACAGTTTCAGTACTTGGCTACAGACCTCCCACACAGACAATGCCTGGTGAGGGGCTGAGGAACAGATATTCTCAAGTCATACTGAGGTCTGTTCTTAAAGGTTGCACAACTAAAGCATAGATGGAAATATGGCTTGAGGGTTCTTAGACCCCAAGATCACACTTGGAACCCATACGAAGTCTCCTGCCTCCCCTATCACACAGGGAGTCCACGTGGGAAATAGTGTTCCCCTACCTGCATAGGTCAGTTGCTTATATTAAGTAGGTTAGTGTATCTTGGTTTTGCATCATGTGACAAATATCATGGACTCCTGGGTTTAATGGTTACACTATGATGGTATCATAGCTGCCAGGGGTTCTAGCATAGGGGTCCCCAATCCCTGGGCCATGGACTGACACCAGTCCATGGCCTGTTAGGAACAAGGTTATGTAGCAGGAGGTGAGTGGAGGGTGGGCTAGTGAGCAAAGTTTCATTTGTATTTACAGCAAATCCCCATCACTCACATTACCACCTGAGCTATGCCTCCTGTCAGATCTGTGGTAGTATTAGATTCTCATAGGATAACCAACCCTACTGTGAACTGTACATGCTAGGAATCTAGGTTGAGTGCTCTTCATGAGAATCTGCAGAGAGATTTGCCTACACAGAGACCATCCCCAAACCATCCCCCACCATGGCTCATGGGAAAATTGTCTTCCACAAAACCGGTCCCTGGTGCCAAAAAGGTTGGGGACTACTGTTATAGCAGATAAGGGACAGCCTACCCTTTGGTTGGCAGTTGGCTTCGAAGTTTTGCTTATAGCAAACCACCTCCTTTTTTTCCTTGCTGGGTATAGTGTGCTGCGTTTATGGCATCCTTTTTCTATGGAACTTAGGATGGGAGTAAAGTTGAGGATGAAGATTCTTAATGTGTTGAAGAGTAGATCTGAGATAGACTCCCAAACTGAGGGCCTCTGTCTTCCTCTTATGTCATTGTTGGGAGTACTGGTTCAGGGTTTTTACTCATTAGAGGCCATGTGAACCATAAAGTCCACAGGGTGGTTCTATGGCCAGATTTATTGTCATACCAGTAAATGAACCTGAAAACATGATCACTGAGGTCAATGATGACCCAACCATCCAAGACAGAGGGACCTCCGGTTAAGATGGAGTCATAGGCAGGCGTGCTTCACCTCCTTGCACAACCACAAGAATCACAACTAACCTCAAAACAAAAAACACCCGGAACTTCCAGAAAATACAACTGTATGGAAGTCTGACAATCAAGGATTTAAGGAAGACATATTCATCCAGATGGGTAGGAGGGGCAAAGACAGGGAGTTGAGGCAGAAGGATGCAGTATGGCCTGGAGAGATGGCAGTGGTGGTGGTGGAATGGTTGGTCCCAGTCACATGGGGTGGATAAAACCAGGAGGGATACCTTGGGAGCGAGCAATCCCAGCCCCAAGCCAGGCCACACAGCCCAGAGTTCCAGCATTGGGAAGAGAAAACTTCATAACTTTTGGCTGTAAAAACCAGTGGGGGTTGGGGTGGTGGAAGAAACTGCCAGTTTCTCAGGGGAATCCATTTAAAGGACCCACATGGACTTAAAACATGCAAGCTCACCCATTCTGGGAATCACCACCAGGACAAAAGCTAGAAGGGCACCAGTCATATATGGGAAGTGGGTGAAGTGACTTGAAATGTGGCGAGTGCTGGAAAAGCCTCCAGAAGCCTGGCAGTGCCATTATTTCCTCTCTGAACCCTCCCCCCACACACACGGAGCCAAAAAGAGGTAAAGCAGGTCGTCCTATCCTGAAAATTACCTAAGACTCTGTCCAATACAACTTAACACATGCACTAAGACAGGGTTCAAAGCAGCTCTACCTAATACTCAGAAACAAACACAGTGAGGCTGCCAAATTGAGGAGACAAAGAAACATGGCCCAAATGAAAGAACAGAACAAAACCCCAGAAAAAGAACTAAATGAAATGGAGATAGCCAAGCTATCAGATGCAGAACTCAAAACACTGGTGACCAGGATGCTCAAAGAACTCATTGAGTACATCAAAAACATGAGGGAAAGACTAAAGGCTACACTAAGTGAAATAAAGAAAAATGTAAAGGAAACCAACCCTTAAGGGAAGGAAGCCAGGATTCAAATAAATGATTTGGAACACAAGGAAGAAATAAATTTGCAACCAGAACAGAATGAAGACACAAAAATTCACGAAAAATGAGGAGAGTGTAAGAAGAATCTGGGAAATCTCCAAAAGTGCCAACATCTGAATCATAGAGATACCAGAAGGAGAAGAGGAAGAGAAAGGAATTGAAAACTTATTTGAAAAAATAATGAAATAAAACTTCCCTAATGTGGTGAAGGAAATATACATACAAGTCTAGGAAGCACAGAAAAGTCCCAAACAAGTTGGACACAAAAAGGACCACACCAAGACACATCATAATTAAAATGCCAAAGGTTAAAGATAAAGAGAATCTTAAAAGTATCAAGAGAAAAGCAGGGAATTAACTACAAAGAGCTCCAATAAGACTATCAACTGATTTCTCAAAAGAAACTTTGTAGGCAAGAAGGGACTGGCAAGAAGTGTTCAAAGTAATGAAAAGCAAGGACCTTCAACTTAGATTATTCTATCCAGTAAAACTATTATTTAGAATGGAAGGGCAGATAAAGTGCTTCCCAGACAAGGTCAAGCTAAAGGAGTTTATCATCACCAAGTCCTTATTATATGACATGTTAAGGGGACTAACCTAAGAAAAAGAAGAAGATCAAAACTACGAACAGTAAAATGACAACAAACTCAGAACTATCAACAACTGAATCTAAAAAATAAAAACAGAAACAAACTAAGCAAACAACTAGAACAGGAACAGAATCATAGATATAGAGATCATTTGGAGGGTTATCAGCCGGGAGAGGGAAGGGGTCGATTGGGGAGAAATGATGCAGAGATTAAGAAGCATAAATGATAGGTACAAAATAGATAGGGTGAGGTTAAGAATAGTATAAGAAATGGAGAAGCCAAAGAACTTATATGCACAACCCACAGATATGAACTAAGGGCGGGGGGTTGCTGGAGGAAAAGGGGTACTAGGTAGAGGGAGCAAGGGGGAAAATTGGGACAACTGTAATAGCATAATCAATAAAATACACTTAAAAAATAAAAAAAAGAGCAGTAAATACCGTGGAATTTAAAAAAAGATAGAGGAATAAGCATCACTGTTAAACTCACAGGGGCAAACTGTTACTGTGTGTAGGCCAGAATGCCCTTCAGGGGGTGGTTTTATGTCTGACAGCACCTTCTTGATTTACTATGTCTGCTTTCTCCAGACTGTAAGTCAGATCCATGACAGACATGCTGGCTGTAGAGACAGAATTTCCAATGAAATTCCTTCACTCAGGAATGACCTTGCCCCACAGCCTTAGTGGTATCAATATTTTCAGGGATGATGATCTGAGCACCATTACAACCAACATTCCACAGTTTTCCAGAGGGGCTACCCACATTTTTCAGGGTGAAAGTAATGATTTGAACTGTAATCATGAATCTCTCCATGATCTTGAAGTCATCATAGATAAATAAGCTTGGCCAGTGTGCCAAGCAGTTTGTGGTGTAGGTGGCAATGATGATAATCCTGAGATAGTGATCATATCCCTCAAGGTTCCTTCCATTACAAACATGGGGACATCTTCATAAAGAAGTGATGATGAGCCTCTAACCATCACATGAACTTCAGCTTTCTCAAAGAGAGGGAAGAGACGTGGACTTCACAACATACTCAACAACAGAATGATTCCATTTGATGTTGGCTATATCTCACTCCTAGAAGATGGAGATGAGCTTCCTATCATTAACACGTTTCCTTTTCCAGTCTCCACATTGCTGTGTAATTTTTCATGGGTGGGATCCTGCATGCAGATGATTTAGCTGAGATGGTCATAACTAGTGACAATGTCTATTTTGCTGCAGATGAAAAGAGCCTGCAGACCAGGTGCCCAATATGGCCAAATTGAATTATTTTAACTTTCACTGTGTGGTCCCTGAAATGTGGCTTGCACTTCCCAAAATGGTTTAGTTATGTTCTGAGTACAGAGGAACAGACAGTGGACCATATCATTTTTTCAGTCTTCCAGTATTTTTTTTTTTGTTGTTGGAAGACCTTGTATTGCCTGCATCAATTGTATTTCAAATCACTGTGTGTTTACTTTTATGGAAACACTGCCTGCATTTTCGAGTACAAAAACAAAACCCCCCTAAAAATTGTTTCTGGAATGTAGAGAAATACTCAATTTAAACAGCAAAAATGTGCACCATAATTACTGGTGCACCATAATTACTGATACACTACAGTCATTTCTGCATGCCCCATTTCTCTTGTATAACTACATTGTCTGATAACACAGAATATAAAGAGCAATTATGACAAACAGGCATTTACATATACTTCTAAAGTCTTATTGAGACTATCCTGTTGACATTGGATAACCAATCATAGGCACAGCTGCAGTAGCAGAATGTGCATATGCTTGTTGGTTCATACCATTGTGCATATTTGCAACATTACTTCCATATTGCTGGGTGTTATCATAACTATTCTGGTAAGTCCCTGTTCTAAAACTGGCTTGTATACCAATAGGCACACAATTATTTCCAAAGCTCCCATTGGTGTAATTTGTAGCACTGTAAGCCCCATTCTGGGTTTTTGCCCCCAGATTTCTCTTAAGTATACTAGAGTAACCTATGCCATAATTTTCCTGTCCATAAATGTATTAAATTCATCACTTTTGCCCACAGAGTATCTGTCTCAATGGTCATCCTTCATGCCTCCTCTAATGCTGCAATGACCTAAACTTCTGTCTTCAACCAACTGAAGCAATTTGGGGTTAATTGCTTAATTAGCTTTATGAGGCACAGAGAGAAAGTTGCTCACTTGCTTCATATTATTAGGTGTAAAGAAAGTGTATGCTGTGCCTGTTTTGGTATTTTGAGCAGTTTTCCCAATTTGATGGATATAATATTCTGAGGAATTACAGTAGTAGTCATAATTGATGACAAATTTCACATCTTCCACATCTTGCCTTCTGGAAGCCACATCTGCAGCAATCAGAATAGGAGCTTTTCCATGTTTGAATTCATTTAGAACCCAGTCACATTCCTGTTTATTCTTGTTACCATGAATACCCAAGAAAGACCACCCATCTCTCCCCATTTTTCTAATAAGCTCATCACATCTTCTTTTGGTTTCAACAAAGACAATGGCTTTATTCTTTTTCTTACTCATGATCTCTTTCATCAGATTAACAAGTGTTTCATTCTTTTTTACATCATGACACACACCACAATCTGAAGAATGTTGTGGTTTGCACTCAGTTCCAGTGCACCAATGTTTATATAAATATAACCTTTCAGGAAATCCTCAGCAACCTGTGTTACTTCTTTTGGCCAAGTGGCACTCTACCTTAAGGTTTGCCTATCAGGTCTTATCTGATCCACGATCTTCCTTATTTGGAGTTCAAAGCATATGTCAAGCATTCTATCTGCTTCATCAAGGACAAGGTAGATGGTTCTTCTCATATTTGTTTTCCCACACTCTAAAAAACAAGCCAATCAGTCTTCCAGGTGTTGCAATGCAGATTTTAACACCTCTCTCTAAATCAAGTATTTGTGGTCTTTTGGGGGCACTGCCATGGATGCAAGTAGAATTCAATTGACATGCTCTACAGTATTTAGCAGCTACTTGCTTCACCTGTTGGGCCAGTTCCTGAGTTGGTGCCAGCACCAAGCAAATAGGCCCATCACCTCTTTCTAGGAATGACTGATGATTGATGTGTACAATAGCAGGCAGCAAATAAGACAATGTTTTCCCAGATCCAGTTTGTGCTACTCCAGCCACATCCAATCCACTTAGAGCAACTGGACATCCCTGAGCTTGATGAATGATGAGTTCAGTAAAATTGTCTGGTACTCACACCCATGATATTTTCAGGGAAGTTTACTTCATAAAAATTCAGAACTGGCTCTGGGCAATTATGGCCTGTACTGTAATTTCCTTGCTTCTTCTGTATGTCTCCACCTATTATGTTGTGGGCCTAGCCAAGTCAGGGTGTTCTTGATAAAAATTCTTCTCAAATTTGGGCAGATCATCAATATTCCACTTTTTAAAAACTAGTTTCTGGCCAGGGTTTCCAAATTTCTTTCCTGATAGAGGCCCTGCCTTACTTCTTCCAAATTGAGGTGAACCAAACCCTTGATTGAGGCCGTGGTCAAAGTCACTCAAATAGCCTGACATGCCATCAATGATTGTGGTTGGCAGGAAAGGAAGTGGAAAGCATTAAGTGTGACAAGTCACTGAAGGTGGCTTCAGCAACAGTGAAGCCTGTGGGGCTGCAGTGGTGGAGAACCGACAATGACAGGAGCCTGAGCTGCTTGCCTAGAGACTGGTATAAATGAATGAGGTGAACCATATAATTTTTAATGGTCATATAACAGGTTGGGCTATGAGACTTCATTGCTCCCCAGTAGTCACCAAAGTGTATTCATTGAACAAAGTTGTATTTAAGGCCATCATATCTCTCCTCTGATTCCAGGCTGCTCAGCCTTAGAAAGAAACAATCATATAACCACATGGGGATTCCTACTGAAGTCTGGTCTTTAGCAACTGGACCTACAACACTACACAGAAGTCTCTCCTTATTATCTTAGTAACATTCCCCATCCCTATGCCCATTACAAACTTTAACCTCTTTTTTCAGACTCCTTTTCTACCCCATTTACCCCTTACTCTTACAGAAGGTTGCTTTGCTTCCTCCATCAGCAAGATAATAGAGGCCACCTGGGAGAGAGAGCACCAAACTTTCTGCCTTCACATAGTGATAAATATGCCAACACATAGACCGATTCTTTCTTCTTCCCTTCAACCTGTGATCTGGATCTCACCCTTTCACTTACACCCTCAGATGTTCACTAATTTTCTTTTTCTTCAAATCCACCATTAATTATTCCATTTCCTACTTCAGTATTTAATGATGGTCAAACCTATTCTACTAACAACAAACAAAAAACTCTCCAAAAAATCTTCTCCAGCTCTCATACTATGCATTTCATTATCTCATGACAGTGGGAACTCCTCAACACATTACAACTTGTTACAATATGTATGGCTGAAGCTATTTTAAGGTCCTCTCTTAATTGTCAAATTCAATTTACATATGTCAGTCACTACCTGATTTTGTTTTTCTGTGTCATTTCCTCCCTTCTACTCAAAACTTCCTTCTTTCTTGATGTCCATCACACTATTCTTTGCTGTTTTTTTCTCCTTACGTTTGGGGTTATTCTTTTTCAGTCTCCTTTGCAGGTTTCTCCTATTCAACTGAACCTTTGAATGGCATTGTTTCCCAGGGCTCTGTTCTCAAAACTCCTCTTTTTTCACTCCACTCACACCCTCTAGGTTAACTCATCCATGCCCATGGTTTCAATGACCACCAATGTAATTGCAATTTCAAAAGATAGATTATCAGACCAAAGAGCCTGAGCTGAAAGTACATATTTACTATTGCCTACTAGACGTCCATCAGAAATCTACAGTAAACTCAAACTCAACATATTCAAAAACGTGAATTAACCCTTCTGTTTCCCTCCCCATTTTTACTAATCCTTTAACTTCTCTAACTTATTATTCGCTAGCTGCTCAAGCCAGAAATATGTTTGGCATCATCAATATCTTCTTCTCTTTTATTCCCCACATCTACTCATTCATTGAGTCACATCAATTTAATTCCTAAATAATTTGCATCTCCATCTCACCTCCCCATAATATACTTATCCTTATTACTCTGAACTTGTCTGTCTGCATGTCACACCTTCTTCCAATGGCTCCCCAATAGCAGATGAAGTGGTCTTTCTAAAATACTTTTTAGAAAAGCTGATCATACTTTTCCCTTGTTTCAAATACTTTATTGACATAATTTCCTGTGCTTCTCTAACTTTCCATCTGAAAAATCCGCAGGAGTTTGAAGTATAGTTAGAAGCAGCTCAGTGCAAGTAGAAACTTTCTCTTTAAGAATTAAATAATTTAGCACTCTATATTACATTATAACTGTGTTTATTTAAATATAACATTATATATTGCCATAGTTCCATCAATTTAAAAAAGTATTTTGATAAAATTTATGCTTCAAGAAGACTGGTCATGTTTATCTTAGAAATTCAAGAATCTTACTTACATACCATCTCCTATTGCAGTTTGAGAAGCTCAGGTCCTACAGGAACAAGCTCAAGCTCATTAGCAGGGCATAAAATGTCATCTTTGATCAAGCTCCAGGGGTTCTAAGCCAAAATGAGAGGTACTACTTTAAGAGGGTTTATAAAGGTGTGTGTGTGGCGGACTGTTTTTCATTATTACAATAATGGGGGGAGGGGGGTTACGGCCAAGATGGAGGCATAGGTACATACATTTTGTCTCCTAGCACAACCAAAAGAAGGATGAAAACAAATTTAAAAACAATAAATAACCTGAACTGCCAGAAAATCGAACTGTATGGAAGTTCAACAATCAAGGAGTTGAAGAAAAAACATTCGTTCAGACAGGGAGGAGGGGAGGAGGGGAGGAAATGGGCAGCCAGGGCAGGGACGATGTATACCCAGGCTGCAGCTGGTGGAACAGGGCAGGCAAGGAAATAGCTGGCGGACCAGATGGTCCCACATTTGAGTGTGGATAAACCGGGAGGAACAACAGGGGAGTGAGAGAGACTGCACAACCAAGGGTTCCAGTGCAGGAAAAGAAAGCCTCATAACCTGTACCAGTAAAAACCTGGGGTGGTTTCTGCAGCAGGAGAAGCTGCCAGTCTCACAGGAGAGTTCATTTGAAAGACCCACAGGGTCCTAGAATGTACAAAAACCCACCCACCTGAGAATCAGCACCAGAAGGGCCCAGTTTGCTTGTGGGGAGCAGGGGAAGTGACTGAAAGTTGGTCAAGAGCCAAGCAAATTGCATTGTTCCCTCTCAGACCCCTCCCCAACATATAGCACCACAAGGCGGTGACGTGGGTTACCCCGCCCTGGCGAATACCTAAGGCTCTGCTCCTCACAACATAATAGGCATGCTGAGACCAAAAAAATAAAAAATAAAATTAAATAAATAAATAAATAAATAAATAAATAAATATATATATATCCCAAATGAAAGAACAGATCATAGCTCCAAAAATACAACTAAGCAATGAAGAGGTAGCCAACCTAACAGATATAGAGTTTAAAACACTGGTAATCAGGATGTTCACAGAATTGGTGGAGTATGGTCACAAAATGAAGGATAAAGTGAAGGCTATGCAAAGTGAAATAAAGCAAAATATATAGGGAACCAACAGTAAAGGGGAGGAAGCTGGGACTCAAATCAGTGATGTGGAGGAGAAAGAAGAAATAAACATTCAACCAGAACAGAACGAAGAAACAAGAATTCAAAAAATGAGGAGAAGCTTAGGAACCTCTGAAACAACTTTAAATGTTCCAACATCTGAATCATAGGGGAGCCAGAAAGAGAAGGGGAAGAGCAAGACATTGAAAACTTATTTGGAAAAATAATGAAGGAGAATTTCCCCTATCTGGCAAAGGAAATAGAGTTCCAGGAAGTCCAGGAAGCTCAGAGAGCCCCAAAGAAGTTGAACCCAAGGAAGCATACACCAAGGCACATGATAATTAAATTACCCAAGATTAAAGAAAAGGAGAGAATCTTAAAAGCAGAAAGAGAAAAGGAGAACGCTATCTACAAAGGAGTTCCCATAAGACTATCAACTGATTTCTCAAAAGAAACCTTTCAGGCCAGAAGGGGCTGGGAAGAAGTATTCAAAGTCATGAAAGGCAAGGATCTACATCCAAGAATACTCTATCCAGCAAAGCTATCATTTAGAATGGAAGGGCAGATAAAGTACTTCCCAGATAAGGTCAAGGTAAAGGAGTTCATTATCACCAAGCCCTTAGTATATGAAATGTTAAAGGGGCTAACCTAAGAAAAAGAAGATGGTCAAAAATATGAGCAGTAAAATGACTACAGACTCACAACTATCAACAACTGAACCTAAAAAAACAAAAACAAAAACAAACTAAGCAAAGCGCTATAACAGGAACAGAATCACAGGAATGGAGATCACATGGAGGACTATCAGCAGGGAGAGAGAGGGTGGAGAATGGGGGAATAGGTACAGAAAATAAGAAGCATGAATGGTAAGTACAAAAAAAGACAGGGGGAAATTAAGAGTAATATAGGAAAGGGAGAAGCCAAAGAACTTATACGTATGACCCATGGACATGAACTAAGTGGGGGAATGCTGGTGGGAGGGGGGTGCAGGGTAGAGGGGAATAAAGGGGAGAAAAAATGGGACAGCTATAATAGCATAAGCAATAAAATATATTTTAAAAAATAATGAGGGGGTGGACTTGGCATTTAGTGGGAAGGAATATCAAACATTCCTTATTTCTTTTTTTTACAACTTACACACAATTTTTTAATTGATCGAAGGCCTTCTTATAGTACATATGACATTTTACATTGTTGATCTCAACTTTGTTCGCACTGATGTCAGTTAATTATATTTGGGTTCCTATGCTTGAGATGCTGTTCAGTTGCTATTGTTGCTGTTGGTTTGCTTTCTTTCAGAATCAAGGTGTGTATTTTCATATAAAATCTTATTTTTAATTCCTTCTCTGGTGATTCTTTTCTGGATTCTTAGCTTTACATAATTATACCTACAGTGGAGCTAGTTAACATAGATTATCCAAGGCCAGCCACAACAGATGCTAATGAACCATGTAATACTGAGTCCCATACACAGGGAATGTTGTCAATATCTAAAATTTCTAGGAGACTGAAGGCCTTCCCCTTCCTGGGATCTTCAGGCTCTGGTGCACCCATGGCAACAAGTAGGTGCCTCAAGCCTTGCCCTGTCAAACATTCTTAAAAGAGGGAGGCAATCTCACATGATAAAGGATTGTCCTGACAATACCTCCCATCTACTTCTCCAAACTCCCTTCTCACTGTGTGCTTTCTTTATATTTCATCCTACAGCCATAGCAAACAATATACAGTTTTTCTTACAGGTCATAAGACTTTACAGCTCCAAATCTTGACAGAGGTTGCTTTGTCTGCCTGGGATATCCTGCCCCACCTTCAATATCTCCTTTAGTAAGCCTTTTCTAATCCCAAGCCACCAATTCTCCTAGGCAGAACTCTGCCTATCCTCTAGCACAATAATGCATGGAATAGTTACTCAGTCCATATTACATGTTTGTTGAATAAATAAATGAGTTAAAAGAGAAAGAGAAAGGGAGTATAGAATTAGAGAGGCTTTAAACCATCAGGCATGAGAGGCAATGGGTACATAACAGAATAAAAGGGACTAGGAAGGGGAGATAAAAAGGGCAAGAGGAAAATTGTGCTACCTTTGCTACCTGTCAATAGTCAACACTTTGCATAGATTTTTGTCATGCCCTCCATTTTCTGGCCCCCTCCCTTGCAACAATTCCCATGGACCTCGCCTAAAAGGACTTCCATGTTACCTTCTAATTTATTATTTACTTATTTTAAAATTATAAAAGCAATTCTTGACTTTAAAAGTTGACTGAAAACAAAGTTATAAAGGATGTAAAGTGAAAAAAGTATCCGATTCATACCCCAAACCTCAGGCACTCTCCTCAGAGGTGATTGCTGTTAATATTTTCTTTGGTCTATGCATATAGTTGTACTTTTACTTTTTAAAAAGTGGAAATCATAACATACATACTGTAATGTTTAAATATATGTGTAAATTTAACTGGGTCAGAGGAATGTCCAGACAGTTGGTTAAACTATTCTGGGTGTGTCTGTGAGGGTGTTTTTGTTGAGATTAACATTTGTTTTTTTTTTAACTTTTGACTTTTTAAAAATATATTTTTATTTTTAAAATTTATACTAAATTTAATAGAGTGACATTGTTTAATAAAATTGTAAATGTTCCATGTGTACAATTCTATAATACATCATCTATATATTATATTGTATATTCACTACCCCAAGTCAAGTCTCCTTCCATCACCATTTATCCCCCTTTACCCTCTTCTACCTCCCTCTACCCCCCTTTGCCTCTGGTAATCTCCATGCTATTGCCTGTGTCTGTGAGTTTTTTTTCTTAATCACCCTTTTCATCCAGTCTCCCAACACCCCTCCACTCTGAAAACTATCAGTATATTCTGTTTCTATGAATCTGTCTCTATTTTGTTAGTTTATTTTGTTCATAAGATTCCATGTATAAGTGATATCATATGGTACTTTTGTCTCTCTGACTAGATTATTTCATTTAGCATAATACTCTCTAGGTTCATCCATGTTGTTGCAAAAGTAAGATTTCCTTTTTTGACAGCTAAGTAGTATTCCACTATGTAAATTTACCACAGCTTTTTTTATCCATTAGTCTATTGATGAGCACTTGGGTTACTTCCAAATCTTGGCTATTATAAGTAATTCTGTGATTAACAAAGGTGTGTATATATTCTTTAGAATTAGTGTTTGAAGTTCCTTTGAATATATTCTCATAAATAGAATCTCTGGATTATAAGGCAATTCCATTTTTAATTGTTGGAGGAAACTCCATATCGTTTTGTGAGTAGCTGCACCAATCTGCATTCCCACTGCCAGTACACAAGAATTCCCTTTTTCCCACATCCTCGCAAACCCTGTTTGCTGACTATTGATGACAGCCATTCTGACAGGTGTAAGGTTATATCACATTTTGGCTTTAATTTTCATTTCTCTGATGATGAGTGACATTGAGAATCTTTTTATATGTCTATTGGCCATCTGTATGTCCTCTTAGAAAGAAATGTCTATTTCAGGTCCTGTCCCTATTTTTAACTAGATCGTTTTTCTTTTGGATATTAACCCCTTATCACATGTATCATTGGCGAATATGCTCTCCCACTCAGTGAGTTGTCTTTTCCTTTTGTTGTTGGTTTACTTTTTTCTGCAAAAACTTTTTGGTTTCAAGTAGTTTCATTTGTTTATTTCTCTTTTGTTTCCTTTGCTTAAGGAGATATATCAAAAATATTGCTACAAGAAATGTCTGAGATTTTATTGCCTATGTTTCCTTCTACAATTTTTATGATTTTGAGCTTCACATTTAAGTTTTTAATTAATCTTGTGTTTATTCATGTGTATGGTGTAAGAAGTTGGTGTAGTTTCATTTTTTTGCATGTACCTGTCTAGTTGTCCCAATACCATTTATTGACTAGACTGTCTTTACCCCATATTATGTTCTTGCCTCCCATATCAAACAGTAATTGACTATAAAGGCATGGGTTTATTTTGGGAATCTTCTTTTTTGTTCCATTGATTCGTATGTCTGTTTTTATGCCAGTACCATGATGTTTTCATTACTATGACCTTGTAATATAGTTTGTTATCAGTGCGATTCTTTCAACTTTGTTCTTCCTTGTCAAGATTGCTGTGACTATATAGGGTCTTTTTTGGTTCCATATAAATTTTTGGAATATTTGTTCTAGTTCTGTGAATTATGCCATTAGTATCTTGATAGGAATTGCATTGAATGTATAGATTGTTTTGGGTAGTATGGGCCTTATAATGACTTTAATTCTTCCTGTCTATATACATGCTATATGTTTCCACTTATTTGTATCTTCTTCAATTTCTTTCTTCAGTGTCTTATAATTTTCTGAGTTACAGGTCCTTTACCTCTTTGGTTAATTTATACTTAGGGTTTTATTTTTTCCTTTTCATGTAAGCTTCCTTATATTTTCTCCTTTGATTCTTTTTAAAATTTCACCTTTATTGTATTTTTATATTACCTTTTAGTCCCTTTTTACCTCACTCCCCTCAACAATCACCATACTGTTGTCCATGTCCATGAGTCCTTTTTTGTTTTTGCTCAATCACTCCACCCACTAACTCCCCACTGACTAGTTGTCATCCTGTTTTCCAGCTATGAGTCTATACTCATTTTGCTTGTTAGTTCAGTTTGTTCATTAGATTCCACATATGAGTGAAATTATATGGTATTTGTCTTTCTCTGAATGGCTTATTTTACTTAGCATAATGTCCTCTAGGTCCATCCATACTGTTGCAAGGGTAAAGTTTTCTTCTTTTTTATGGCTGAGTAGTATTCCATTGTGTAAGTGTGACATGGTTGTTTTATCTGCTCATCTATTTATTCACACTTGGGCTGCTTCCATATCTTGGCAATCATAAATAACACTGCAATGAACATAGGGGTGCTTATGTTCTTTCAAATTAGTGTTTTGGGTTCCTTCAGATATATTCCCAGAAGTGGGATGGCCACACCAAAAGGCAGATCCATTTTTAATTTTTTTGGAGGTAACTCCATACTACTTGCCATAGTGGCTGCACCAGTCTGCATTCCCACCAACAGTGCAAAAGTGTTCCCCTTTCTCCACATCCTCGCCAATGCTTGTTGTTTGTTGATTTATTGATGATAGGCAATATCACAGGTGTGAGACGGTATCTCATTGTGGATTTAATTTGCAACTTCTCTGCTGAGTGACATTGAGCATCTTTTCATAAGTCTATTAGCCATCTCTATGTCCTCTTTGGAGAAGTGTCTATTCAGGCCCTTTACCCATTTTTTAAATTGAGCTGTTTTCTTTGGTGTTGAGTTTTATAAGTACTTTATAAAGTTTGCATATTAACCCCTAATCAGATGTATCAGCAGATATGGTCTCCCATTCTGTAGGTTGTCTTTTTTATTTTGTTGATGGTTTCCTTTGCTGTGCAAAAACTTTTCAGTGTGACGTAATCCCATTTGTTTATTTTTCCTTTTGTTTCCCTTGCCTGGGGAGAGATATCCGATAAAAAATTGCTATGACCAATGTCCAAGATTTTGCTGCCTATATTTTCTTCTAGAATTTTAATGGTTTTTGGGTCTAACATTTAAGTCTTTGATCCATTTTGAATTTATTCTTGTGTGTGCTATGAGAAGGCAATCTAGTTTCATTTTTCTGCACATATCTGTCTTATTTTCCCAACACCATTTATTGAATAAACTATGTTTAGCTCATTGTATGTGTTTGCTTCTTCTGTTGAATATTAATTTATTATAAATGTGTGAGTTTATTTCTGGGTTCTCTATTCTGTTCCATTGATCTATGTGTCTGATTTTATTCCACTACCAGGCTGTTTTGATTACTATGGCCTTAGAGTATAGTTTGATATTAAGTAGCATGATTCCTCCAACTTAATTCTTCTTCCTGAGGATTGCTGTTGCTATACAGGGCCTTTTTGTGCTTCCATATAAATTTTTGAAATATTTTTTTCTAGTTCTGTGAAATATGTTGATGAAATCTTGATACGAATTGCATTGAATCTTTAGATTGCTTTGGGTAGTATGGACATTTTAATGATGTTAATTCTTCCTATCCATGAACACGGTATGTGCTTTCACTTTTTTGTAGCTCCTTCAATTTCTTTCTTCAGTGTCTTATAATTTTCTGTGTACAGGTCTTACATCTTCAGTTAGGTTCATTCCTAGGTATTTTATTCTTTTTGAGGCAATTGCGAATGGGGTTGTTTTCTTTAAAAAAAAAGATTTTATTTATTTATTTTGAGGGAGAAGAGAACAGAGGGAGAGAGGGAATGAAACATCAATGTGTGGTTGCCTTTCACGTGCCCTCTACTGGGGACTTGGCCTGCAACCCAGGAATGTGCCCTAACTGGGAATCGAACCAGCGATGCTTTGTTTCATAGGCTGGCACTGAATCTACTGAACTACACCAGCCAGGGAGGGATTGTTTTCTTAATTTCCCTGTCTGTTAGTTCCTTATTTGCGTATACAAATGCAGCTGGCTTTTATCAATCTTTAAAAGTTCTGTCAATATGATAGATGAAAATAATATCACATTGTCATCAACTTACTCTCTGTAAAAGTTGCACCAATTTAATTACACTTTTCTCATATAATCCTATATATCTGGAACTATTGTCAGATATTCTTGGGAAAATTCTAATTTGAATCCATGCTGGCAGATACCATGAACTTACGGCATTCTTCTGGTTCACTAGTTGACTTCTGGTGTGCCCTTCATTGACTTGTTTTTCAAGATACCCTTCAAGAAAATACTTCCTGCACAGAAGAAAAAAAATCACACCACTGTTAAGAAAAAAAGAATATTAACATGGTTTCCAAATCAAAAACCAGAAAAGGAAATCACATTGCTAAGTTAGATTGCTCATCCAAGAAACACTTGCCTTTGAGAACAATGTAGATCATCATGAAAGATTAGAAGCACGTTTGGAAATAGCAACATGCCAAATGTTCCAACAGTGATGCTCATTTCATTCATTGTAGCTCTGTTGGAAAAATATGTTTGAGGATACTTTGAGTAACTTAAACATCTAAATTAACTTTCAAGGCTAAGTGTTAATCAATATCTAGGTAATATGTTACCAAGTTAGCATAAAACAGAACTAAACAAAAAGGATCCAGCAACGCCATACATTTAGTAAGTTGTAAAAGAGTGTGACTATGCCAATTGAATCATTTCTCTGATACTGAGAAAATGGCACGGCTACAATAACATTGCATTTTAAAGATCACCATGAAGAAGCTACTGATAAATCACAGCTGACTGCCCCACAACAAATTAATGATAACTAAACAAGCTCGACCTTCAAGCAAATAAACTGAAGGATGGCAAAGGAGTCATTACATTCAGCCTTCTTGGAGGCCAACATTGGAGATGCTAGTAGTAGCTTGAGAAGAGATGCATGTTCTGCTGTCCTTTTTGCTTTATGGTTGACAACTGATGGCAGTGATTAAGGTAAAGAAAGAAGTCATTCTCCCAGGCCCCGTATTAGAAACATATTAGTTAACACCTGCTTTTACTTCATAGCCTGTCAGTTACCTAATTTGTTCTTTCATAATATCTTCTGCATCTGTCCATCAACCTCCATAGTCTCTTCTATCACCCTAATCTAAATGAAAGTTTTTCTCAATTCATGATTAATAATTCTATTTGAAATGCCCAAGTATCCTAGACAGTGCTCCAATGAGCCAGGCATACACTGGATCCTGTGTTAAAGTTAGGATATTGGAATGGTTATTCTATTTCCCAGACAAGTGGCTCTGCATTTCCCAGAAGGGGAGAAATTTTAATGTCTCTGCAGTGACCTGTGCATGTCAAAGATGACTTACTTGGTCTCTTGCGTCGATTGATTACCATTAAGTGACTCATTGTTTGACCAGAAAGCCAACTTTATTGATAGAGTTAGTCATTACCCCTTGTCCCCAGGACTCTTCTTATCATAGAGTATATAACTAACTGAATTTATCAACATATAGCTTGGAAAGACCATTTCTAAAGTACCATGACTTCTGTCCAGGCAAACCTCAATTAGTGCTTACATTTCGTTGATCAGTGAACAGGTATTTATACAGTATCTGGAGGCAAAGCACTGAAGCCTTCATAAGACTTACAGAATAAAGTAGATATAATGTACTCTAAAATAAACTATCAAGATCAAAACAGAAGTTAGAGGGATTTTTTTTTTTTTTAGTTTAAGTTTAGGAAACATTTTCCCATTGTTTTCATAAAAGGAGTTGCCAGACTACTAATATAGTTGGATTAATAATAGTGTCTAAAATCGTTTTAGGTCTGACTTTGAAATGATTGGCAGAAATAAAGAATATAGTGGTTATAAAACTGCCTGGGCCAAAACTAAGCCATTTAAAACCTCTAGCATTACTCTAAAGTTGACATTAATTAAAATAATCTCCCAAGTCACACCTAAATTTCCAGTATGCTTACAGGTAACTTCCATCCATCAGTTCAAAGGAGTGAGATATATATATTTACTTCAGAAGTAGGTGCAATGGATCAGAGGAACATTCAGGGGTGTTCAACCTGTGTCCCATGGGCCACGTGCAGCCCAGGATGGCTGTGAATGTGGCCCAATGCAAATTCATAAATTTACTTAAAACATTATGAGATTTTTTTGTGTGATTACATGTCGCAATGTATTTAATGTGTGGTCCAGGACAACTCTTCTTCCAGTGTGATGCAGAGCCACTAAAAGATTGGACACTCTATAGTTTGGGAGAAGGATGTTACAAAAGCTTGCTGATGCTCACTCCAGGCAAGACTGACCAGGGAAATAGGTCTTTACTCTCTCCAGATATACACCTGCCTCTCCCTCACTTCACTAAGGTCTCAGCTCAGATGTTGCCTCCTCCAAGAGACTACCCCTGGCTCTCCTTATTAAAAAACACACACACTGCCTGCCACTCTCTATTCTATCATCTTCCTTTTAATTATTTGAATATATTCTTATTGTCCCTTTTCCCAATTGGAATAAACTCTCCATGAGGGTAGGAGCTTTTCTGTCTTGTTTACTGGTATATTTTCAGCTACTAGAATAATGCCTGGAAATAGTAGTGGGTCAATATTTATTGAATCAATAAATGTCATAATATTGGAAAAAAACTATGTAAATCCCAAACAGGTGATTGGACACCTATTTTGAATCAATGATCTCATATAGATTCGTGCTTGCATTAGAAATGGTTGGTGATTTTGGAGGGCACAAAGACAGCCTTCCTATACCGACTCACTCCAGTCCCACCTGTTCCATGAATCCTTTCTTTGCAAGTAACTCCATTCCTTTTCTGAACCCTGAATGCATACAGGTTAATGTTTAACTGCCCTTGTTCCACGTGTATAGAATTTGTTCACAAGTTCTTTGAGAATAAGACTGATATCCTATTTTTTTAATTCTTATTTTTTTCTATCTTGTCAAGTAGTGCATAGGGCATACATAGGCACTCAAAACATTGCACCAATTGTTGACTAATTCTGGGTAGGGAAATTGGCAAGCATAAACCATTGGAAGTGAGCTTTCTTTTCATTTTCTAAGACAACCCAATAATCAATCGGTATTATAGAAATTACTCATAAATCCTAACAAATAATTTTAAATATAAAGATAAATTTGATCCAGCAGCATTCTCTGGGCACTCATCACACTTGCTAATGAATAACTGAGAGGTCTAGAAGAAAATGAATGACAAGATCTAGATTTTGGTGGGGAGAACTGTCAAATGAACATACTAATTTTTCCATCTTCCTCTGCCCTAGGTTATGTGGGTTTGGGTGCTGTGGGCAGCCTGCAAAAATTGCTCCATGCTTTGCCCTTTCTAGATTTCTTCTATAAGGTGAATGTTGTGTTCTTTATGGAGTATGAAGATATTGGAATTTGAGCTGATTTCTGGAGTAATTTCCCCATCCTTGGCCTCTTATCAAAAACATAGTGGTGTTTGTTGTTTTTATTTTTTCCACCAATTTCAATGGCTTGTGGGAGCCCCAGACCCAAGCCAGAGGCTTCCCATCCCAGAGTATTCTAATGCAATCTGGGGAGAGAGAGAGTGTCTAAATTCTTCTGAGATGACTATTAGATCCCAGGGTAACTTGGTCCAAGCTCACATATCCTACCCAGAAGGTATTCTTCTACCTCTTGGGATTTAGAGGGCTTCTGACTTACAGATGGTGCTCTGCTGGGGGCACTGATTAGCTATGTGGGTCTTCAGTGCTGCAACTGACCTCAAGTAGAATATAGGTTTATTGCTATACTGTTTAAGATGTTCTCTGCTTGTTTCTCATTTTTCACAGCTGACTATAGAAGCCAGCATCAGCTTTCCAGCCAGGGTGCTATCCATTACAATATCTGATATCAAACTATATTACAAGGCCACTGTAATCAAAAACAGTCTGGTACTGGCATAAGAACAGGCACGTAGATCAATGGAACAGAATAGAGAACCCAGAAATAAACCCATGTGTCTATGGTCAATTAATATTTGACAAAGTGGGCAGAAGCATTAAATGGAGTAAAAATAGCCTCTTCAACAAGTGGTGTTTGGTGATCTGGACAGCTACATGCGAAAAAAATGAAACTTGACCACCAACTTACACCATACACAAAAATAAACTCAAGATGGATAAAAAGACTTAAATATAAGTCATGGTACCATAAAAGTCCTAGAGGAGAGCATAGACAGGAAAATCTCAGATATTCCATACAGCAATATTTTCTCTGATATGTCCCCTAGAGCAACGGATATAAAGGAAAGAATAAACAAATGGAACTACATTGAATTAAAAAGCTTCGGCAAGGCTGAAGAAGGAATCAGCAAAATAAAAACAGAACCAACCATATGGGAAAATACATTTGCCAATGATACCTCAGACAAGGGTTTGATCTCTAAAAAATATGATGAACTCACATGACTCCACTCCAGGAAGATAAACAATGCAATTAAGAAATGGTCAAAGTTCCTGAGCAGACACTTCTCCAAGGAGGACTTACAGAGGGCCCAGAGACACATGAAAGGATGCTCAGCATCACTAGTCATCAGAGAGATGCAAATTAAAACCACAGTGAGATACCACGTCACAATGGTGAGAATGGCCACCTTAAACAAATCAACAAACAACAGGTACTGGTGAGGTTGTGGAGAAAAGGGAACCCTAGTACACTGTTGGTGGAAATGCAGACAGGTGCAGCTACTGTAAAAAACTGTATGGAATTTCCTCAAAAACTAAAAATGGAACTGCCTTTTAACCTGGCTCTTCCACTGCTGGGATTATACCTTAAGAATCCTGAATCACCAATTCAAAAGAACCTATGTACCCCAATATTTACAGCAGTGTTATTTACAATAACCAAGTGCTAGAAACAGCCTAAGTGCCCATCAGTAAATGAGTGGATCAAAAATCCGTGGTACATTTACACAATGGAATACTACTCAGCAGAAATAAAGAACTCTTACCCTTTGCAATAGCGTAGATGGAACTGGAGAGTATTATGTTAAGTGCAAAAATCCAGATGATGAAAGACAAATACCATATGATCTCACCCATAAATGGAACCTAATTAACAAAACAAGCAAGCAAGCAAAACAGAACCAGAGACATGGAAATAAAGAACAAACTGACAGTGACCAGAGGGGAGGGGAGACGGAGATAACAGGGCAGGGGGGAGAAGGGGAAGAGTCAAGTCAAGGAACATGTATAAAGGACCCATGGATAAGGACAGTGGCAGAGCCGGAAAGATTGAATGTGGGGGTGTGTGGGTAGAGCAGGGGAGAGTAATGGGGAAAAAATGGGGGCAACTGTAATTGAACGATAAAAAAAAATTTTTTTAAATTAAAAAAGCCCTGGCTGTTTTGACTCAGTTGATTGAATGCTGGCCTGCAAACTAACTGGTCACCAGTTTGATTCCCAGTATAGAGCACATACCTGGGCTTTGGGCCAGGTCCCCGGTAGGGGGCATGCAAGAGGCAACCACACATTGATGTTTATCTCTCTTTCTCCTTTCCTTCCCCTCTCTATGAAAATAAATAAAAAAAATCTTTTAAAAAACTGTTAAAATGAAAAAAAAAACACTTCTTATATTTGAAAATTAAATAAAAGCCAGTTACTCCTAACATTTTTTGAGTTGTGAGGGTCCGTTTGATTTTGCAACACCTCTGCTTCCTTTATCTCCTCTCAGGAGGAGACAGCTTTTGGCAGATAACTTTAATGACAGAGGAAGATACAGTGGAAAGTAAGAGGAATTCTAGATGAGAAGTCAGTGGCCCTGGGGTCTAATTTGGGGGCTTAACCGTGGTACTTCGACTGAGTGTTTTTGGCTTGAGGAAATCACTTGCTTCATTTTGGCCTCAGGTTCATCTGTGAAATGAAGCAGTTGGACTAACTAGATCAGCAATTCCTAAATCTTGCTGCATCTCAGACTCAGTGGGTCGAAGCAACAGCGAGAATTTTTAAAAATACTGATTCTAGACCTTATGTCAGGCCTGCTGAATTAGAATATATCATGGTGAGCATGTATAGTTTTTTTAAAGCATTACCGGTAAGTCTGATATAAATAAAGGTTTAAAACTAAATCAAGTTTCTCAAACTTTATGCAAACAAATCACCTGCAGAAGTTGTTAAAATGTCTGTACTCTCTCATTCAGCAAGTCTGCTTTTCTACCAAGCTCCAAGGTTATGCCCACACTGAACTTTGAGTAGTAAGGGACTCAACTTTAATGGTTCTCAACCGGAGGCAACATTGCTCCCCTCCCCAGGCGGTATTTCCATATAAAATATATTCATTAAATCTGGCACTCGTATCACCACAGAACATGTGGCAATGGCTGGAGATATTTTTTGGTTGTCATAACTGGGGGTGGAGGGTTGCTATGACTTCTAGTGGGCAGAGCCAGGGAAGAACAATCCAGCCTTAAATGTCAGTAGTGTCCTTGTTAAAATATCATGGACTAGATGATCCAATTTGAGGTCTTTTCAAATCTTTATATTACTGTATATGGTTCTGATATATAATTATAATAAACTCATATATTTTGATCAATGATCAATGGCAACTGTCAGAATTTTTTCCTTAGTCAAAACTCCTTATGAAAAAAGAACTTTTCCAACAAGCCTTTCAAGGTTTATTCATATTTTATTTCCCTGGGAATAACAATTGAACACTGAGAATAGAAGAAATGTTGGTGTCAGAGCCTGAAGTGTCTTCAGTACTCAAATCAGTCTAACCTTTTCAATCTACAGATAGAGAAATCAAGGTCCACAGAGGAAAGTTCCCAGCCCAAGCTCTGTTGTTTTAAGGAAATTCTCCACATATCTGTGACTGTTAGGGTAATTATTTGTTTATAAAATGTCAATAGTACTACCTTCTTTTAATTGGCAAACATTCTCAAAATAAACTGGATAAAGAGATTCATTATCTCTTCATTGGAAGATCACCCCCACTCCCAATCCCTGGCTTCAATGTCTATCCACATAGTATTGAGAATGATTTTCCAAAGTTACCTCATTCACCAAAGACACTCATACTATAGGGCAGGCTTTGGAAGAATTTATTTGGCTTGTAGGAGTAATAATAATATACAGAGTTCGGCAGAAGTAAGGACTGCTTGAGTGTGGTTGGTAGGGTAATAATATGGGTGCAATAATTTATTGTTTTAATTTGAACATTTCACTGAAAATATCATATGGTACGCTTGAGTGTGATATTGTTATGTTAGAGAATTACATACTTAAGATATTGTTATAAAAAAGGGGTGTTATTTGTGCTGTACCCTGTATATTTAGAATTTGGAATAACTAATCTTCTCAACCCTTATTTCAGAGATAAGGAAACAGAGGAACAGAAAAATTACATCATCTGCCCAAGTTTACACATATAGTAAGTGGTGGAGTCAACACTTAAGCCTGGCTGGCAGTTAGATTCTGGGACTTGTGCTATTAGCCATCAAACCAGATTGCCTCTCAGAGCTTGCAGTTTTACTAAGAACTAGGAGTTCCTTGAGGACAGAGAGTAGGCCATTTGTCTTGTATTCCCAGAGCCTAAGAAAATAATTGGCACATATTTAGAGCTCACTATTTGTTGGTGGCACGAGTGAAGGCTAAGATTTGGTGCTCCCAACAAAGAAGCCCACAGGAAGGTGAAATAGTTTTCTGCTGACTTCCCTTTCCATAGGCTTTAGCAAGAATTCCCATGAGATTTGACTACCTGCTCTATTGTCCGAATACTTAGAATTTTTTTTCTTAGGGAAAGGATATTTATGTCCCTAAGGTACAGTAAGAACTGCCAGGTATTTTAGGAGCTATTCATCTGGCCAAGGTGAAGGGACAACAGGTGAGAATGCTCTGAACAAGGCCAGGGGTTCAGCCTGGGTTCTGCACCTGGAGGGCTGCTGCCTTTACTTTTAACTGCCTTCCTTTCTGGGCTGGCAGCTGCCAAACACAGACCTGAGTAGATGAATTTATAAACATGGTGGGAGACATCTCCTTCTTCAAGAGGAAGTGTGAGAAGTATTCAGTCAGGAGTTATCTCAGATGTTCCTCCCTCCATTTATCGAAGCAGACTGGTCCTAGGGGAAGATATAGACTTCAATATCCTACAGACCTAGAGTCTTACTCTGGATCTGTTACTTACTACCTGAGTAAGTTGACATCTATTAGCCTCAGTTTCCTCATACTGCATAGAATTTTTTGGGAAGACTCCAAGTTAACTTTCCTGTCACATGGAAGGCCTTCAACAAATGTTAGTGCTGTCTCCTCCAACAGGTCCAGGATTTCCCTTCATTGAGCCATGTGGAAATAGTATGATTTTCAGGCTTCAAATCACCTAAAGCTTGTCAGCACATAGTCATCTGTTGCCCTTTATTTTCTTTCTCCTTCCCTTACAGGAGCAGAATTGCAAAGTCATATCTGCAAGTTGGCTCTGTGATGTCAAAACCCAAGAAAATCCTCAAGATTCATAGTCCCAAGGATAGTAATGTCTAGCTAACCACCTGAAATGTGGCATCATAGTGACTTGGTATTAAAAAATTCTATGACTCAAAACGGTTGGAGTAAGCCTAAAGTTTCTTATAGGAACTTTCTGCAGACATGCTGGTATTCTCTACAAAAGGAGTTGCTATCTCACAGTAGTTACTGGTACAACCTCGGCAACTGGGAAATGGTAGGAAAAATAAGAGGAAATCCCCAGTAATAGGATTCTGCAATCTAGAGGTAAATTATATCCCAAGCCCTCAGTTATTTTGAGCCAATATTCTTTCCAAAGAAAGAGAAAGTACCACCAGGACGTGGAAAGTTGTTCATATATTAATACAGCAGAGCCACCCCAGCCATGCTTTTTGCCCTGCACACAATAAAATTTCACCTGGTTCACAGATGTTCTTGTGTCAAGCATTTGCTATCAATAACTTTTATAAGCCAAGAATTCTGGACTACATGTGAATTAAATTTATAAATACTTCTGTTATCTGGAAAAAAACTGTAAACTTTGAGCTACAATAGCAAAGCTAGAAGCAATAACCAGAAGATCAGGGCCTTCCCAACTTAACAAGTACATAACCCATCTGTACATGGGTATTTACAAGAAAGAACACTTAAGAAACACTTTTGCTTTACAGTAACATATTAGTCCTGAGCTGTTGACCCAGATCTGCCACTAACTTTGAGACTATGGGGAATTTCACTTTTCTGGGTCTTAGTTTTTAAAGGAGGGGACTGAAGTAGAAAATATTCTTCTAGCACCCAGACTTGATGATTCTATGGGAGTACCAGAGATAGAACTGGATGCTGACCTTATTCTTGGAAGGCAAGCCGGGGCCTTGTCTTCTTCTTTGGAATCTAACATAGACAGGGTATCTATAGATACCTTTCTCTTATTCCAGTACTATCAAGATGTGACTGACCAACTAAAGGGAAGGGGCACAGAGGGAGGGAGAGGCAGAAAGCCATACCTGTGTGCTGAGACTATACCATGTGTTTTGTTTTTGCCTAGATTTACACGTGACCTAAAGCCTGTTTGTTCTCTGCCTATATTGTTTCAACTTCCATCCATTTCATTGGTTCTATAAATTGGCTTTAACCAATTTTTTTCTGTTTTGGCTATTAAAGTTCAAGTTGATTCCTGGCCTCATCTATAATACTTTTCTTTCTTTGATAGTGGAATCGATTTCACTCTCAAAAATAATGATTGGAAACTTGAAAGTGGGTTAGTCACTGCTCCCTTCATTGTATTCAGTTTCCTACCATTTACCTTCCTTTGCATTTGTTCTTTAAAGTAATGTCCAACATCCCAAAGCTCACATCCTTCCAATGGGTTGAGGAGGCTTACACGTAAGAAGGCTAGGTAACCCAGTGCCCCTTGGGAATGTGATGTTAGGACTATGACAGAAAACAGGCTTAAAATTAGAAATTAAACCAAAGTTGTCCAGTCCCAGTCCAATGAAACTCTTCAGCTGGCAAAAGGCTCTCAACATTTGCCAAGGGCTGAAAGTGTCCCACTTTACCTGAGAATGGCAGGAAGCTGTATCTGACACAATGTCAGTTTATCTTGCTCATGGATGTGTTGGTAAATTGTTAATGACTGGCTCTGTTTGGGGGATGGAGGAAGCCATGATTTGTAGTGTGCCAATGTCCACAGTGAAAATAATCCCACCATGGTTGATTGAAAGTTAATGACATCATATCGTCAGGGAATAAAGGGCGATGGATGACTACATGTCTGCAGCCTTGACTTGAAAAGAGATGCACACAACTTCTGAAGGCTTTGGGCTGTGTAGGACTGCCAAGGATGCAGGAAGAGAGAGAATAGTGTTTACATATTGTCCTGCCTCTTTAACTTGGTCCTAGGGAAAAAATATATTAGGGAGTAGAAAAAAGAGTGGTCTTGGAAATAACAGGGGCCCTCTGCAGCGAGTTCTGAGTGTCCTACCTGAATTTCATCCCTGCAGACTTGGCAGATGTTCAACTGCTGACTTGAAGGAGAAACAGCAGAGTTCATATCCTACCTGGATGACAGAGAAACTTTTTTTTTTTTTAGAACCTGTACAGCTCTTTCCAAATAGAAGGGGGAAAGCGAGGGAATATTAAACCCGTTTTTGTTCTTCAGGCAACTGGTTTGCCTACAAAACAATATATATCCAGCTCTGTTGTGGAAAGTGGGGAAAAGCCGTAGTGTCAACGAAGCAGCTCTTTCACACCTCATGGAATGCTGGAGTTTGAGTCCACAGTAACACAGCCAACCTGAACAAAGAATGGCCATCCTGGCAGCACTCTAGATTATTGCAAAATTAACACTAGCTCTGTTTTGACATACTTTTATAGACTCTGCTTCTTTCACCTTGGCCGAAATAGAGATGAATGTCCATGGTTTGGCTGGCTGTGAAATGAAGACATTTGGCATTATGTGTAGTATCTGAACCACAAGGACAGCCACAGGTTCATAACATTGAATCTTAGAGCTGCCAGAACCATGGAGAACAAAACTTCTGTGCCAAAGATTTCCCACACCTCGAGGGATATTAGGGCTTAACATTACCCTAACAAAACCAATCTAAACAAAGGGCAGCCATCTTGGCGAAAGCTTAGCATGTTCTGAAATGTACAATGTACCTCCACTTTAGACACACTTTCCTAGACAACTCACTTTATAGATACTGTTGCTGGCTGCCCCCTCTTCTTCCTTGGCCAACACAGAGAAGGGAACTCAGGGCAGGTAGAGTGCTATTGACCACAGAATGCAGATATTTTGTACTACAGCTGGTATCAAACTGGTATTTGAAACAATAGACCATGATTGTAGGTTAGAATTGAGTGTAAAATGCCATATACTTATAACGCTCCAGGAGGAAAAAGTCACATCCTGCTCCTCCCAGGATGGTTTGATTTTCCCCTACAATTTAGCTCAGGGTAAGTTTCATTCCTGCAGTTCTTAAAACCTTTTACAGAAGACTCTCTACCAGTTGAGGCCTCTAGAAAGGAACTTGCAACATATCCTGATAATGGAGATTCCGTATTTAGTGCCTAAAGAGCTCAGAAACCTATGATTCAACAGAACTGCCTAAAATATAATGTTATCACAGAGACCAATGATCAGAATGATTATCATACAGTTAATCTTATCCACTTCTTTGGCTACCCCAATATAGGTCAATCATTTAATGTATATTAACAGATCTATTTAGCCATGTGGCTAGCCAACCACTTTCTTAGTAAAGGACCCTCAAATAGTATCTCAAAATTTTTAATAGAGAACAACTAACATTTATTGAAGTCTTGCTATGTCAAGCTTTGCATTAAGCATTTTATATGTAATATATAATTCTACCAACAACCTCCTGAAGGAGGTACTATTATAATCCCATTCAAAAAATGAATAAACTGAGACACAGAGAGATGTTGAAATATTTTGCCCAAGGTCACACAGCTGGTAAGTAGTAGAGCCAGGATTCAAACTTTGTAAAGCTCAAGAGTCATTTTATTTAGCCACTATACAAATGTAATCTTGCCATTGGAACAGAATTTAATTTAAAAATTAAAACTTTCCTAGGTTTGAAGTTAGGAAAGAGGAGTTCTGATTCTGATTCCGCAACTGGCTTGTAAGACCTAGGGAAAGTCTGTCTATCTGTGACTGCGTTTTACAAATGCCGAGATAATTCAATTAAAAAATGTTGGAGCCATGAACAAGCTTTTCAAAAGAAAGTTGTTGTGGGGATGCAAGGTGTTGCTGTTTCTCTCTGTTTTTCACAGATCCCAAGAAACAGATTTGCTTTTGCTGGTTCTTTGTTTTGCAGTTTGACCCTCATTGTTCTTTCAGTCTCTTTGGGAGAACAATCCTTAGAAGTTAAGAGTTGAAAAATGTCTGACAGAGCAGTCATCTCACTTTTTTCAGGCAGCATTGCTAACTATGACATAACCCAGGTGTATTTTAGTTTTTCCAATATTCTGAACAGAGTACCCATCCTTCCTTGAATACTTTGTTGGGAATTTCCTCTAAATCCTTTTTTTCTAATGTAGAGTCTATATATTACATTTTATTACAACCTTGTAATTTCAAGTCAAATAAAACTATGAAGCATTGAGGAACTATTTTTGAAGGCTCTATCCATGCTCATTTCTTAGCACCATTACCAATGTTTCAAGGTGCTGAAATCTGTATCATGAGGGAAGTAAAGGCCTTAGTTTTCAGGAAACACTATAATTTTGGCTATGCTAGGGGGAGGAAGGAAGCTCCTAGTAACATACACTATATGTAGTTATTATTGCACAAACTAGGAGGCAGTTCTTGGAAGCACACACTGTGGCCTAAACACCAGTATCAACAGGAGTCTTGACCCAAGGAGAAAGTAAATATTCTATACCACTTTCTTTCTTATTTTCCTAAGGTATGAGATTTTAGTTTTTTAAAATAATTTTTAATCCTCATTTGAGGGTATGTTTATTGATTTTAGAGAGGAAGGAATAGAGAGAGGAGTGGAGAAAGAGACAGACAGACATCAATGTGAGAGAGAAACATTGATCAGTTGCCTTGCATACATGTCCTGACCGGGGATCAAACTCACAACCTAGGTATGGGCCCTGAGCTGGAATCAAACCTGCAACATTTTGGTACACGGGATGACACCCAAACCAACTGAGCCACCCAGCCAGGTTTATTTAGCCAGGGCTATGCCATTTCCTTATCTATTTCTTCCCCATCCTGTCTATTTCTGTGATGGAAAGTTTCATGGCTCCATAAATAATCTGAAGTAAGGTCTGTAGGAAAGTTATCATCCAAATCAAGATGCTATTTTTTTGGTATATTTTATTGAGTGTGCCAGTACAGTTGTCCCATTTCCCCCCCTATAACCCCTCTGCCCTGCACCCCATTTCACTCTTTAAAGTACTGTTAGCTAATGAATACAACAGGAGTAATTTGGACTGTTTTGGGCAAAATGGGGCAGCTGGTTTCCTTATCCTGGAGGTAGTTAAGGCCCTCCACAACTTGAGGGTCTAGATTCTCAGTGGAAGACCCTACTCTAGGATCATGCTTGACATCACAGCATGCTCCACAGTTGCCCAGGACAGCACAAGGAAATGAGAAGGCTCCCTGGACAGGGTATCAGCTGGGGTTTTCATGTGCATATTTGTGCAGCATCTTCTCAGATAAAATTGCCATGCTGATTGCAAAATGAAGGAACAATAAGCACAGTAATTAATTAGAGTCTTGTTTTTAATTCTGCTGTGAGGAGTAATCTTTTGTTAACTTGAACGTGATCCTAAGCTTACCCTAAGCTTTAATTATAGTGTTATTATTTAAAAATATTGGCTGGCGCTGTTCCAAGGTACAAGAGTGTTTAAATTTAAATACTCTAGTGGTAATTTAAACACATTATAATTTACTGACAGGTGCTAATGACCCAAAGGAATTACAGTTTGTTTAGTTCAAATAAATGATTAAGATGATAACAGACCCTGAACTATGCTAATCACATTTTCAAATTCTCTTGGCCAGAGAGCATGAGTACAGGTAAATGGGAACGCATCTGATTATGGATGTCCCTGAGCTGTCATGAGAGGCTGCTGCATAAGTATGTTGGCGAATTTCAAATTTTCAGCCTGGTACTGAATTCCTGCTATACTATAAGCCATATTTGCTGCATGACTTTTGGCAATTTAGCATCTGCTCTAAGCTTAGTTCCTCATTTATAAAATGAGATAAATAATAAAGTATTTGTGAGGATTAATGAGCCAACATATGTAAACTGCTGGGCACATAGTAGACCCCTATTACGATTCACATAGATATCTTATTTGTAGTTGTGTATTCTTGTGTGTACCTCCTGTTTATATTTTCCAGGTATCCACATTTCAGTTTGTGTTCATGTACTTATCTGGGTATGTAGATGTATAGTTTGGTGTTTGGTGATGTGTATCTATCTGTGTCTGTGTGAGTGCAGAAATCTTGGTATGTAGTTATATCTATGTGTATATTGAGTGAGATTATGTTTGTAAGAAAGAGAGATATGTTATATTTATATGAGTAATGTATATCACTGTGCTTTCTGTAGTTCATGATCTCAAAGTAGACCATGATGACCATCTTAAGTATGACCTGATTTTTGGCAATACCTTAAATTCTTTAAAAAAATTTTTATTGATTGATTTTGAGAGAAAGAGAGAGAGAGAGAGAGAGAGAGAGAGAGAGAGAGAGATTAATCTGTTGTTCCACTTATTTATACATTCATTGGTTGATTCTTGTATGTGCCCTGACTGGAGATCCAACCCACAAACTTAGTGTGTTGGGACAATGTTCTAATCTGCTGAACTACCTGGCCAGGGCAATATCTTAAATTCTTTGGCCTTGATTTTACTCAGTTAGTGGAGATGGCTTGGTTGTGTTTCCTCCTTTTATGAATTTGTGTGTGTTGGAATCAACAACTCCATAACCCACAATTAGCCACTTCGTTTTTCTGGCTTCCTTTTTTTCTTTTCCTACTTCCAAGTAATTCTCCTTTTCCTTTACTTTATTCTCTACAGCTTTACTGGCTTTTTACCCCATTAACATCAGGGGGAAGAACACCTGAAATAGATTGGACAGCAATCCTTGACTCTGAAACAATTTGTGAACTCATTCAATGTGAGCTCAAATTTGGAACCTTGTATATTGCACAGGCAGATTAGCATAAATGAGGAAGAATGTACAGATTAGAGGATCACCAGGGCCAAAGTGAGAGGCACCTTTGCGGTATGATTTTAGACTAACTAGGAAGTTTTCTCGACCTATAAGTTGTGCTCACCCTGACCTGCTGTAGTGCTTGAAAATCCATGCTTATGGCCTAGGTATGGTGGAGAGTTTCCCCTGTGCTGCAAACGCAGCTTCAGTGACCAGCTTTGTGGCACACCTGTTACATTAAAGAGTAACAAGGCTCTGTCCCACTCTGAAGAATCTTGGTAGCTTCCACGGTCATTCTTCTAGGACTTAAATTGTCACTGAGGAGAGGGAAGCATTAGGTACAAACAACCCTTGCCTTCTCCTTTCATCCTTCCCCTGATTTCAAGTCAACAGTGCATTATTAAATATCGATCCCGTGAAGCCCCTAGGTTGGGTGTTGGGTGTGGAGACCAGCCACAAAAATGCCATTTCTTTCTCTTTCTCTCCTCTCCACCTTGCAGTCTTTACCCTAAGCCATCCTCAGTGCCTCTAGGAGCAAAGCAGATAAGATAGACCAATGTTAACTCTTTTGATTATCTTTTACCCTAAGTTTTGGCATTTTAAAAGAGGACCTGTGTACAGCTTTGTGCATTCCTACCCACACTTAAGCAGCATCCCCTGCATTTTGAGATCCATCTTCTCTCTGCCTCCAGCTTGAGCCAAACTCCTATTTCATCTACATTGGAGGTCATCTATTTGTTAGGGAGGAAACAACTTGATTTAAGGTGTGAATGATAACTGGCTCAATGTGTTTATTTTCCACATAAATGTGAATTTCAAAACATAACTTGTTAAAAAATAATATTTAAATGGTAGAAGTGTAGCAGAAATCTAAGGTCTTTAAGGCTTTCTGGGCCTCTCAAAATGTAGCATATAAGAAATTAATATTTTCTTTCCAATATTCATAAAATGCTGAAATTCACCCAATTCTTCTGGTGCTCACTTTTATTTTTAGCAAGCCTCAAAACCATGCTTAATGATGAAAGATACCATAGACTTCTTCTTGGTATAATGGTCACTGGCCATTAGTCCCCATATGGATCACTGTGGAGGTGTGGTAGGGTAAGGGTAGCAGTAAATCACTCTACCCACAGCCACTAAACTGAACCAAGAGAGTCCCATAGGAAGTGTCTAAGCTAGTCCAACATACCCCCATGTAACTGTTGAGCCCATTTCCCCAAATGTTAAGAACTTCTCCCCCTGTCCCTCTCTTCTCTTCTTCAGAAAGTAGTTAAGAATATAATTCTACTTGGTGATCTACAAAGGGAGCCACATTGCTAGGGGATCTAGTTTCTAAGAGGTAAGAGTGTAAGGTAGAAAGCCCTGAGAAGTATGTATTTATATGAGACAGATGGTTGAATATACTGAAATCAGTTTTAAGAAGTTATTTTTAATAAGCAACAGTAAATAATACTAATATTTAACATTTTTGAGTGCTTACTATGTGCTTGACACTGTATTAAGTGCTTTGCAGACATTATATCCTCTGCTCTTTGGAAGTATTACAGGGTTGTGGTTAAAAAATAGAGTGTCTTTATTCACATTCTAGTGCAGCCACTTATAAGCCATATGACTTTTAACAAGTTACTTAACTTCCCTGTACCTAGGGAGCCAAATAAACTAAAGACAATAAAAGTATCTGTCTTTTAGGGTAGTTGGTATGATTATACGAGATAATCCTTTTAAAGGGATTAAAACTTTCTTTTTGTTTTTTTTTTACTACCAAGTAGTAGTCCAAGGTATTAATGTCCCATAGTTTTTTTATCCACTCATGTACTGATGGACACTTAGGCTGCTTCCATATCTTGGCACTTGTAAATAATGCTGCAATGAACATAGAGGTACTTATGTTCTTTCGAATTAGTGTTTTGGGTTCCTACGAATATATTCCCAGAAGTGGGAATCAATTGCCCTGGGTCAGAAGGCAGATTCCTTTTTAATTTTTTGAGGTATCTCTATACTGCTTTCCACAGTGGTTTGCACCAACAGTGCAAAAGGATTCCCCTTTCTCCACATCTTTACCAGCACGTGTTTGTTGATTTATTGATGGTAGCCACTCTGACAGGTGTGAGATGATATCTAATTGTGGTTTTAATTTGCTATTCTCTGATGATTAGTGATGTTGAGCATCTTTTCATATGTCTACTTTCCATCTGTATATCCTCTTTTTTTGCACCAGTATGGGTGGACCTGGAGAACACTATGCTGTTAAATAAGCCTGTTGGAGGAAGGCAAATACTGTATTCTCTCATTAATATATGAAATCTAATGAACAAACTGAACTTACAAGAAAAACAGAGACAGACTCATAGGTAGAGAGTAGAATGTCTGCTAAGGGGGGACAGAAGAAAGTGGAGGGATTGAGCAAAAAAGAGGAAGAACTCATGGACATGGGCAACAGTGTGGTGACTGTGGGAAGGAGGGGCATATAAGGTGACTAAATGGTAATAGAAAAATACAATAAAAAAAGAAATGGCTTAAACTAATGCCTGATTCCAAGAACTTGGTCAATTAATGTTATCTTTTGTTAATGATTCTCCCATTAATCCTATAAAGTAGGTACTGTTATTATCTTCATTTAAAAGATTATAAAACTAAGGCTCAGAGATGTTAATTAACTTGACCAAGATCAAACAGTAAATAGTACAACTAGTATTCAAACTCATGTCCATGAGACTTCTCATTAAACTACTTTGGTACTCATTATTTAATGTATATAACAGTGAAAAAAAATGATCAATATGTGAGTCTTAGCTTCTTATATTGTTAGGTGCAATATCTTGTTACTATGCTTTTCTACCTTTACCAAGATCATAAGTAAATATCAGTAAATATTACTGGATTCAAATTCACATATATGCATTTAAATTTTGCACTTGTTTTCCACAACAAGGACCTAGCCTCTGCCAACACTTTTATACCGTAATACCTGTAACCAACACCTGGGATTTTACTTAAGCTACTCAATTTTGTGTTGTATAATAGCATTATGGGTAGAATTCTGATAATTGGATTTATGAGCTATTCATTTGTGCTGTAGACATTACTCTGTTCAATCTTTGGCCAGAAAAAATTCTACCAATATAAAGAAAAGGTAAGCATCTTGTAGTAGGGTTGAGGCAATGAGGGCTAACTGCATGATCAGAGAGGGGAGAATAGCAATGGGTGCTTCAAGTGCAGGCTGAGAAAAAGAAAAACATTCAGTTGGCCAATCAATCTTAGAAGACCATAGGATAAATGGGATTTCAGAAGCTGTTTAAATGATGGGAAAGACCATTTGGCTGCCTGAAGAAAAATTATTTCTGGGAAAACATATTGTTTTGGAAAAATTCAAAGGTAATATTGGGATATGCTGCAGGAAATCCGAAACAGGTATGCCTCCACACTTGAGGTGTAATCATAAAGCGATGAATGTGACTTCCTTTGATATAAATACACCAGGACTTGATATCCCAACAGTGTTTTCCTTTTTAAAGCAGACATCTTGGAAGCCTACATTCTTAATGCAGCTCAACATACCTTTGAAAATTCTCTCTGGCCTAGCCTTCAGAGCTAAATAAGCAAACTGTGCCTATACCTTTGGGACAGAAAGTGCAATAACTAGCTTTGATGGGAGAGGGTTCTGAAGACTAGACTAAGACTCATGGCTTCTTAACCATCACCTTTGATGATCACTTGGGAAGCTGGAGAGGTCATCTCTATAACTATAAGGTAAATGGAGCTATCTTACTTGATTAAAGGTGATGAGATTCATATGGCCTCTGGAATCTTTTCCAGGTCTATCACTTTTGTTTTCCCTGTTTATATTGATGGTGGATCATCCTGACAGAGTTTGCTTGCTTGCGAATTGAGAACTAAATAAAGTTAGATGAAAATCTTTTATACTTTCTATTTTTATGAAATTGACTCCATGAAACCATATGAATTCCATTTAGGGCTTAATGGATAGAGACAAAATCAAGAGAACTCTCAGTGGGAGCTGGTATGATACAAATTGAATAGATAGAGATCATTAGGTGGTCTGATATGTGTGAAGACTGTTATCTGGAAGCCCATTCAGGAAAGCCCAACCAGACCTTGGCAGGGTATATGGGGTTTGTTCTATCAAAGGCTTCAGAGAGACTAACGGGTATTGAAACACATAACTGTCACTTATCTTTATCAAAAAAATGTATGGGAAAATTACACATAGTCTGGAGCTTGAGGTCAGGATTAGGGGTACTCAAATGACATTGGACATAGTCCAGATAAACAGTGGGACTTTTAAATTTCCCATTGTGAGTATAAATCATATTGTTAGAAGAACTTAAAGTTAAAAGGGAAAAAAGAGATAGATTTAAGTGTGTCAATGTATCAAATGTTAGATGTTATTAGTTAAGAAGTAAGGATGAAGAATGACCTCTTATATTCATTAAGCATCTATTATATCTCATCTATTTAAATATACTGCTTCAAAACCAGCCTGCGAATGAGAGATTATTATACCCATTAAATTTTTTCTGTGTTTATTGATTTTAGATGGAGAGAAGAAAAGAAGGAAAGAGGGAAGGGAGGGAGGGAGGGAGGGACAGAAGGAGGGAGGGGTAGGGTAAGAGAGAAAAAGAGAAACATCAATTTGCTGTTTTATTTTTTACATTCATTGGTTGATTCTTGTATGTGCCCTGACCAGGGACCAAATCTGCAACCTTGTTGTATAGGGACAATGTTCTAACTAACTGAGTAACCCTGCCAGGGCTATTATGTCCATTGTAGTGATGAGGAAACAGGCTCAGACAGGTAAATTAACTTGCCCGAAGACACATAGCTATTAGCTGAAAGAACTAGAATTGGACATAGATCTAGAGGACTCCAAAGTTTATGCTCTTCATTGATATATGAGGTCTGTCTGGAAAAAGTCTAGCCATTGTTAATACAATGAGAATGGTTCACATGACATCTATGTAACCTGGCAGCCAAGGCAAGTGGACTGGAATGCACATGTGTAAACAATGATGACTTCAGTGTACTAGTCTGTGGGGGTGGTAGATGCCATTGAGTGAGCATGTGTACTGTGTGGCTGTCACATTCAAAATGACTGAGTGAGTAGAGCAAGGAATCTGCATCAAATTTTGCATTAAGCTTGAACGTCTCTCTGTGGAAACTATTTAGATGATTCAGAAGGACACAGCTATGGGAACTGGTGATTGGCAGTTTCATCACAACAATGTGCCTACTCATGCACCACATGTTGTGCAGAATTTTATGTGAAACATCATATCACCCAGGTGACTCAGCCCCGCTATAGTCCAGATTTTGTGCTCTGTGACTTCTGGCTTTTCCCAAGACTAAAATCACCTTTGAAAGGGAAGAGATTTCAGACAGTCTATGACATTCAGGAAAACAGGATGGGGCAGTTGATGGTGATTGGGAGAACACTGTGAGGTCCCAAGGTGCCTACATTGAAGGGGACTGAGGCATCGTTGTCCTATGTACAATGTTTCTTATATCTTCTTCAATAAATGTCTCTATTTTTCATATTACATGTCTGGATACCTTCTGAAAAGACCTTGTATTAAGCTACTCTCAAGAGTAGGATAGGTACCTCTGGGTTTGCACTTAAATAAGAGCTAGAAGAGAAGTGTTTTTTTAAAGGCTAACTGTGAAGAAAGAAGACTTAAGAATGTGGGAAGCAGTGGGATACCAGGTTACTGCTGCCAATGAAAACAAATATAGGAGGAAGAATTAAGTAGTGGTCTGAACAGAGACTGTAAACTGGTGGCCTATTGGCCAGACCAGCAACAGTGCATGTTTTGTTTGGCCTGCACAATGTTTTCTAAAATATCATTTTTTTTGCCAGTATTTCAAAATAGAATTCTTCACATAAAAATCCTGGTTTCCTGCTTGTTGTAAAAAAAATTTAAAAGCTCTGGTAACATGGGGTTTGAAATCAGCATGACAAAACCTGCTAAAACCAGGTTGCACATATACTGGTAACTTCTTTTCCAGTTTCCCAAAGTCTTACCACATCCTATACTTGGGTAGCTTCCTTCACTCATCAGGTTACCTGCCTAGTCTCTATAAATATTTTGATTTATGACTGATAGTTTAGATGGTCACATTGGATTCTCCTTGTTTCGCTTGAAGAAGATACCATCTTCTAGAAGAAATAGCAATAAGGGTAGGGCAAGATGCTTTTCATGAGGTGACTCAAGGTGCTGAAATGTATATATGAATCATTTGATGAATGGCTGAGAGGAGGTAGAATCATTGTAGTGTTAGCCATTGGTCTATCTGGAGGTTGTACATTCTTCTTTAGTTGTTCAGTCATTTGGGTACAGGAGTGGAGGTGCTGTATTTTTTTTTCTTGTTTGTTTGTGATTTAATGTTGGATTGTGAACAGTTTTTAGATGGCAAGCTGAGAAGGCAGGGAAGACATCCAGAGTCTTAGGTAAGTGGACTTCAAGATACTAACAGTAGGACTGGTTATATGTTGCAAAGAATGAATAGTATCCAGAGATGATAGTGTCTCCTTGAAATGAAGGCAACAGTCTAAAATTAATAAAGGTATCAGGAGGAAGATTGTCTGACTATGCTGGGTGTTGGGAAGAAACATGGGAAATAAAACACTGATCCAGGAGAATGATTGTTCATTTTTTAAAAAGTGAATTTACTAAGGGACTTGTATCTAGAACTGTTACAAATTCAATAATAACAAAAGCCCAATGTGAAAATGAGCCCATTATTTGAATAGACATTTCTCCAAAGAAGATATACAAATCGCCGATAAACACAGGAAAAAATGCTCTGTTATTGGTCATTAGAGCAATGCAAAACAAAAAATAATAATAGTCACAATGAGGTACCACTTCACTCACAAGGATTGTTACCAAATGGGCCCATTTGGGGATTCCAAGATACTATTATTGAGACAACAACCCCTTCCCCCAGGGTCCTTCTGTTCTAGGTTCTTTGCCTACTGCCCTTAGGAATTATAGCTCTCAATGCCAGAGTTTGGTGAAAAGGAAAGGAATTATTTATTTAAAAGTTATACAGGTTCAGAATAATGGTGGAATGTTGCTGTTAAATTTCAAAGTCCCTTTAAAACACCCACAGTCCTGCCTTCCTCCTTTTGCACAGTCAGGTCAATTAGACCAGTCAGGGGTACCGTATGTCAGGAAAAGAACAGAAGTCCAGAGCTCAGCTAGGTAGGACTCCCACAGTTTCCAGAACCATCAACTGTGTCGCCGTGATCTCCAGCTCTTAATTCAAAACTTGTGGCACCTTCTCATGGCCCACGAGCAATAGTCCTTTCACCCCTTTCCTTCCCATGTGATCTTTGCATTGTTCCCCCATGTAGCTCATGGCAGCCTGCCTAGGATTTAGTTTAAATCCCAGCCTAGAACTTCCTCCGTGACCTCATTTCTGATTTCTCCTACAACTGGCTACACCTGCTATCACTCCTGTATTCTCTGCCTTCCTTGGCTGCCATAGTTACTACAGGCATGCATGTCCCCGTGGCATGGAGTGAACCAGCTCCAAGCTTTCATGCAGGCACTATAGCCAGGGAGCTGCCTCTCAGTTACATCATAGGTTAAAGTTATGCATATCTTTCTGGCCCCACTCAGGCTGGAAGACTAGTTTGTTGTTATTGATATGCAAAATAACTCTCAATGGCCCTGCTCCATGGGTTCCATCCCCCATGGTGGTCCTCCTTGTGGGGAGTTGGGGAGGTATCCTATATTTTTCTTGGATCCCCCACATTCTGGACCCTGTTGCAGATCCTCCCTTTGGGGAGCCCTGGCTGCACCCATTACAGGATGGCTATAATAAAAAAGACAGATAATAACCAGGGTTGCTGAAGACATAGAGGAATTGGAATCTTAATTCATTTTTGGTGGGAATGTGAAATAGAGTAGTAGCTTTGGAGAACAGTCTGGCAGTTTCTCTAAAAGTTAAACATACAGCTATGATATGACTCAAAAAATCCGTCTTAGGTATCTTACCAAGAAAAATGAAAATACCTAACCATACAAAAACTTGTACATGAATTTTCATAGCAGCATTGTTCACAATTGCCAAAAAGCAGAAACAACTTCAATGTCCATCAAGAAACAAAGGTCAAACAGAAGTGGTATATCTATACAATGAAATATTATTCAGCAATTAAAAAGAGTGAAGTACTGATACATACCACAATGTGAGTGAACCTTAAAAACGTATGTAGTAAGTGAAAGAAACCATATTTAAAAATATATGATAAACAGACATTTGCCCAAAGAAGATATATGAATGCCCAACAGATATATAAAAAATGCTCAACATCATTTATCAGGAAAATGCAAACCAAAACCTCTAAGGTATCACCTAACACCTGTTAGAATGGCTACTATTAAAAACAAACAAACAGAAAACAAAACATACCAAGTGTTGGCAACATGATGGAGAACCTTGCAAACTTTTGGAAATGCAAAATGGTATAGCAACTGTAGAAAGCAATTATGGGCATTCTTCAAAAAATTAAACACAGAACTACTATATAATCCAGCAATACCACTTCTGGGTTTATATCCAAAAGAACTGAAATTAGGACGTCAAAGGGATATCTTCATTCCCATGTACATTGCAGCATTTTTCATAATAGCCAAGACACGAAAACAACCCAAGTTTCTATCAACAGATGAATGGCTAAAGAAGATGTAGTATATACATACCATATAATATATTCAGCCTTAAAAAAGATATCTGCAATATGTGATAATATGGATGAATCTGGAGGACATTAGGCTAAGTAAAATAAACCAGTCGCAGAAGGACAAATACTGTATGATTTCACTTATATGAGTTACCTAAAATAGTCAGGCTCATAGAAACAGAGAGTAGAATGATAGGTTGTCAGGGGCTGAAGGTAGGGAGTATAGAAATGGGAACTTTATATTCACTGGGTGTTAAGTTTCAGTTATGATAGATGAATAAATTTTGGAGAATAGCTATAGTTAAAAATATAATATTGTTCACCTAAAATTTTGTTAACTGTGTCCTGGCTGGTATGGCTCAGTGGATTGGACACTGTCCCACAAACCAAAAGGTTGCTGGTTTGATTCCCGATCAGGGCATATGCATGGATTGCGGGCTGGGTCCCTAGTTGGGGGTGTGCAAAAGGCCACTGATCAATATTTCTCTCCCTCTTTCTCTCTCCCTTGTCCCTCTCTAAAAATAAATAAATAAATAAATAAATAAATAAATAAATAAATAAATTTGTCATCTCATGTTGTGTTCTTACTACAAAAAAAAAGAAACCCCCAAAAAACCTCTGGGAATTGTTGGATATATCTGTTATTTGGATTGTAGTGATGTTGCTATGGAGGTTTGCAGATGTCCAAACTCATTAAATTGTACATACCAAATATGTACAGTTCTGTGTATATAAATTGTCTCTCAATTAAGCTTTTAAAAAATGCTGTATAAATCCTATTACATGAAATGTCCAGAATAGGTGAATCTGTAGAGACAGAAAGTAGATTACTGGTTGCCCAAGTAGTGAAATAATGGTTTGGAGAGAATAGGGAATGACTACTAAAGTTTATAGAACTTCATTTTTGGTAATGAAAATATTCTAAAATTAAATAGTGTTGATGATTGCACAATTGTGTGCATATAATAAAAGCCACTGAATTGTATACTTTAAATGAGTGAATTGCATGGTACATAAATTGCATCTCAATAAAGCTGTTTCAGAAGTGAATTTAGGAAATAGACATAACTATCTGTATTGACTTTTCCCCCAAACTTGAAAAACGAGAAAAATCAAAGAGATCTCTGTTCTTTATTGGATCTTCCATGGTTCTTTAACTCCCCAAAAAGCCTTTAGGACACTGTCCCTTAGAAGTTTAGCTTAAGTTTTTAAGCTACTGAAGAAGGCTGAAATCCCTTTTTCAGCACAAAAGTTTCTTTCAAATTGTGTATCTATTTGATAAGCTTCTCTGGCCTCAATGTTCATTTGTATATGCACCTCATGGTTTACTCCAAGTCACCCTTGGTGCCTGGTCTCTTCCTGAGCTTGGTTTAAGGCAAGTATCATTGAATACAGAAACAAACAAACTAACCCAAAGCACCATGTAGAATTCCCAAAGACTAGAATTGGAAAAGACCTTGAAATAGAGTAATATATTCTGGACAGGCTCAAACAGGTAGTATAGATAATTCTTGCATGAATCTATATACAATAAAAGCAATTCCATAATACCTTTTGGTATGTAGTACACTTTCTTTGCCTCATTTGGCAGCTTCTTCTATTGTGAAACCTAAATACAGTACTGGGAATCCTCAAACAGCATTTGGGAGAAAAACCCTGGGCCTCTAGGAAAGGCCCTTATAGATCTAAAAAAGGAAATGGGGTGGAGAAAAGAATGGCTATCTTTTGCAGGTGTCATTACTGAAGACCTTATAAACAGTTTTAAACAGGCACACAGCACTTCAGCCTTAAGACCACAAATAAATTACTGTAGGTAGGATAAAAAGCTTTTCTATTAATGTGGAAAAACAACTTTAAAGTATAAACTCCCTAGTTAATTCCCAATTTTATCTAATACTTCCCTTTCTCTAATACTCAATGATTTGCTTCTATGGTTTTATAAATGGTCCAGAGATCTGATAAGATTGCTTCCTCCCTGCACTTGGAACTCTGCCATATCACTTGGAAGATGTAATACAATTGCCTTTCTGGCCTGGTTCAGAGCTCAGTGGAACAAGAGGCACAGGAAATGGGGGACCACAAAGTACAGAGGCAAGCCAGTGTGACTAGCCCTGGTGGGGATGTGGGTGGACATGACATGAGTCTTCCATCTTTATCTCTGTGAATGTTGATTATCCTGAAAATCACCTTGCCTTTTGACCAGTTAGTAGTTTGTAAGTTGAATCAAGAGCATAGTTTGAAAGTAACCATGGTTTATGTATGGTTCTGGGGAGTAACCCTGGGTCCAAGAGAGTCTATCTTTTCTGTTGGCATTCTCATTAATACAGCTTTCAAATATTTAGTCACCTGAGTAAATATCATGGTGGGAGGCTGTGTGGAGTCCTGAAGGTAAGAGCTCTTGAGAATCTGAGCAACAAGGTAGTAAGTAAAACTCAACTCCTTTGGCCCTTCCCTCTTATCCTTAACCAATTTAAATTATAAGGCAACCCTTCAGCTTTGGCAAATATCTGTGGTGCCCTGATAGTGCTGTCTTCATGCCCAAGATCAGCCTTTCCCATAAGCAGAATACACAGGTCTCCTGTACCAATATTTCCTTATCTACAGTCATGCTTATTATTCTGTCATCAGAGGGCTATTCTTTTGATTTAACCACTATGACAATGCAACAATCATATAAGCTAAGAGTGACACATTATACCACCAACTATATTCAACATGTTCAGGAGAGTTAATTTGCTGTTTACTAGAAGGGAAAGCAGTCTCTGAGGGACTAGGACAAGGAATGTAGTCGAGTGATCTTGAATCAGGGGACTGGGCAGAGGGAATCAGGAACAAGGGGGATGATGGTGCTGAAAGAACAGGTCGACGGATACCAAAGACAGCTGTAGTAGAATATGAACTCAGAGAAGAATCTTAGAAAAAGGACCCTTCTATCCTCCCAGCTCACCCAAGAGAACTGAGTGACACTATTTCAGAATAGGATGGTAGCAAGAAATCTGGCAAGAGAAAAGAACTATTTGCAGTGTAGCATCTTTGTCCATCACTAAAAGGTAGGTAGTAGCTGGCATTTAAACAAAAAAGGATTTTGCATGTCATACCTTTTTTTAATGTGTGGGTTTAGTTATCCCGACAATGAATATGGGGAAAGAATAGGGTAGAAAAAGTAAGCATACAGGTGCGGTGAGTGTGAGTGGGGAGTGGGGTGGTGGGACAATGGCAAGCTCCATGGCACCGAAGGCCCTCATTTTGGGCTTTTTCAGAAATGCTTTGCTCATTTATTTTGCTCTTTTATTGTTCCCTTCTTTCCTCTCCCTCATTTTCACCTCCTCTATTGATCATATTCTCCTAGGACTTCCTGCCGCTCCCTGACTTCTCTGTTAACTAGGCTTCATGGATGCTGGTGGTCCTCTTTAGTCTGACTTTGCATCTGGCCTATCCTAACCCTAGCTGGTGTCCCTCAGGACCAAAGAGCCAGCTAGCTGGCAGACATTGTTTTTACAAATCAAGTCACATACTGAGCCCAAAGTCTACATATGTGGTGTTAATTATCAGCTCATCAATTAATACTGAGTAGCAATTTATGTGCTTTTCCAGAGATACACAGAGATCCCTGGTGTCTGCTTGCTGGGTTGAACTCAGGTTACCAGTAAACCTGGAGGGAAAATTTTCCTTTGCTGTGGATGACCTGTTAGAATAGAATATCCTTGCTTCTCCTTAATGTCCGGACTCTTCCCTATTACCTCATCTGATAAGCTATAAGGACTTAACCAGTACAAGATGCAGCTTTGATAGAAACCCAAACATAGAGGATGGGAACTCAGAAAGAATCTCACCTTACCCAGCAGACCCTTCCTCTTTTTTCAGCATCACCCTCCCCTTCCTATTTCCCCTAATCATAGGCTAATGTGGGGTAGGGGTAAGGAGGCGTTTTGCACCAGGAGTTACTTCCTTATGAATTATGGGAGGTTAGGGGAACTATGCCTTTTGATGCACAAAAGAAGCCAATGGAAAGGAGAAATGGGGAGCAGAGCTCTGTTTTCAGCCTCTTCTCTCTTTTCCTGCAGATTGGACTAATAAGCAGAGAACAGTTTTTCATAGTTGTTTCAAAAGTCAGGCATTTTCCTGAGGCTCAAACATACTCTGGGTCTTCTAGGTTTGGATGGCTTTCGCCCAGCAGTTCTGCTGCTGCTGAAGCTTACAGCTGGCATGAACAGAAAAAAGGGGCCAGGGAGTCAACTGTGACCCCCCCTATTTTGAACTAAACAGAGACTTAGTAGTTGAAGGAATTGGAAAGAGTTGGTGGACGTCAGTGCCTGAGGGTGAAGAGTATGAGGCCCTTCTGAGTTCTCCAGAAATTTTAGTAGTCTTTAAATTCTACACATGCTACTTTGGCTTCCTGTGTATGTGGTAGATGTTGAAGAAATGCTTCCTGAATTGAACGGGAGAATAAAGTCCAATTCTTTGAAGCCATTGCCTAACATCCAATAAACTCACAGATTTCTTGGAGAGGGGTTAGAAACATAGATTTGTATTGATCTTCAAGACTTCCCAAATCACATTGTTTCTGCGCTACAGTGGTAACACATGTAGGGAGAGGAATTTCCTTTTGACAGAAGCAAGCATCATTTGTAACATGCATTAAACTGTAAATGAGTGATGGAGAGTTTGAGATTCAGAGACTTATTGAGTCCCTACAGCAGGACAAGGAAGAGGGTGAAAACATAATTCAAATATTCTAATTCTTGTTTCATTAAGAGAATAACTTTTATTCCTTGGGGCTACGATGAGGACAATGGAAATTCCATTTGACAGCTCTGTATATTATTAATTTAATGATGGTCAGTTCATCATAAGCATGAATATGGAAGTAGCTTTATGGTGACCCAGGAGACGCAAAATACCTGCACCCCACCTCATCAACTAAATTGTATTTTAAAGAACTGTATATGGAGTCATAACAACGCTAATTATAATAACACTTTGCATATGTTTGATTAAGATCATGCAACATTTTATTTCTTATGTGTTTCCATGGCACATCTCCCTTTGTATCTTTTTCATTTTATGAAATGTTAAGTACTATGATGGTTTCTTTTGCACACTTACTTTCTTTCTTAAAAACAAAAATTTCTTAAAAGCTTTCATTCATTGATTTATACAAGCATGCTTTACTTTTTAAAATTATATTTTATCGATTATACTATAACAGTTGTCCTGATTTTTCCCCCTTTGACCCCCTCCACCCAGCATCCCCCACTACCTCAGGCAATCTCCCCACCATTGTTCCTGCCTATGGGTCATGCATGTAAGTTCTTTGGTTACTCCATTTCCTATGCTGTACTTTACTTCCCCAAGGCTATTCTGTAACTACCAATTTAAACTTAATCTTCACCTCTTCACCCATTCCATCACACCTCTTTCCCATCTGGCAACCATCAAAATGCTCTCCATATCCATGATTCTGTCTCTGTTCTTCTTGTTTGCTTATTTTGATTCTTATTCAATTGTTGATAGATGTGTATTTTGTGCCATTTTATTGTTTATAGTTTTGATCTTTTTCTTAAGTAAGTCCCTTTCACATTTCATCTAATAATGGTTTGGTGATGATGAACTCCTCCAATTTTTTTCTTGCCTGGGCAGTTCTTTATCTGCCCTTTGATTCTAAGTGATAGCTTTGCTGGGTAGAGCAATCCCAATCATTAGTCCCTGCTTTCCACGACTTTGAATATTTCTTGACAATCCCTTCAACCCTGCAAATTTTATTTTGAGAAATGACCTGGCAACTAACTTCTTTTCTCTTGCTGCTTTTAAGATTCTCTCTTTATCTGTAAATTTTGCCATTTTCATTATGATGTGTCTTGGTGTGGGCATGTTTGCATTCATGCTGTTTGGAATCTCTGTGCTTCCTGGACTTGAATGTCTATTTCCTTCACCAAATTAGGGAAGTTTTCCTTCACTATATTTTCAAATATATTTCCAATTTCTTGCTCTTTCTCTTTTCCTCTGGCACTCCTATTATGTGAATGTTGGGCCTCTTGAAGTTGTCCCAGAGGCTGCTTATGTTATCCAAATTGTTTTGTATTCGTTTTTCTCCTCATTGTTCTGATTGGTTGTTTTTTGCTTCCTTATGTTCCATCATTGATTTGATTCTCAGCGTCATCCATTCTACTGTTCTTTTCCTATAAATTATTCTTTATTTAAATTAGTGTATTTTTCATTTCTGACTGGATCTTTTTTTATGCTGTTGAGGTCCTCACTAAGTCCTTTGAGTATCTTTATAACCAGTGTTTTGACTTCTGCATCTGATGGGTTTCTCATTTCCATTTTGTTTAGCTCTTTTTTGGAGTTTTGATCTGTTCTTTCATTTGGGTCATGTTTCTTTGTCTTCTCATTTGGCAGGCTCCCTGTGTTTGTCTCTATGTGTTAGGTAGAGCTGCTTTGACGCTGTGTCTCGGTAGTGTGGCCTAATGTAGTAGGTGTCCTATAGGGTCCATTAGCACAGCCTCCTGTATCACCCAAGCTGGGTAGTTGAGGTTCAAACTTTGTGTGGGCGGAGTACACCTTCCTGTGTATAAAGGGACAACATTGAACAATGGTATGTGTGTGCTTCAAAGCTACACAAGCGATGCAATTTTTCTAGGACTTTTGTCCTTTACAGAAAATTTGGAGCAGTGCTGGCCCTTCTAAATGGGGCTCTTGACAGATGGGGTAAGATGTTGGTAGAGTAGGAGGATCTGTCTTGTACCACTTCTGAAAAGAAAACTGGAAATAAAAATAAAGTGGGGAACAGCTACCCTAAATAAACAACTGAAGACTACCTGAAGAGGACTCTACCAAGGATAGTAGAAACTACCTTGAAAGCAGTAGGAAGGGTTGAGATGTGAAAGGAGCCAGCAGTGCTTCCACAGTGACAGGAAGAGCTTACAGCTTGGCTTTGGGAGCTTCCCCCAGAGAGTAGTGAAGCCTGGACCTTGGACTGGGCTCCCAAGCACAGAGCACCAGTGCCAGGATCAGCCTTCTATGTAGCATCCAGAGGTGAAAGGCTTCGAGGGTTTTTGTCTACTGGGGGGAGATGAAACCCATGGAGACAAAGCCACTATTTTTTTTCTTTTCCAGGGGGGCTAAAGCACAGGTTTCTCTTTAGCAGCCACTCACTTTGGGCTTGGGTGAAAATAGACAAGCACAGACTGAAGTCACCTGAAGAGAGTCAGGAGTACCTTGGGGAGAGATGCGGGGAATTAGGTGCTGCTTTCCTGGTGTTGGGACATACCTCAAGACTGCAGCAGCCATTTTTCTTCATAAGAGAAAGACCCTCCCAGGAGAAAAACAATTACCCCACTCTGTGGGAAACCACTCACCCCAGTCACTGGAATCCTGCTTACCCCACCCTCTGGAAACCTGCTCACTCTACCCTGAATCTTTTTCTTTTCATCATAAGCCCTGCTAAGGAGACAGCACCATATGTAGACTCAGTGGGAGTCAATGACTGGCTTTAGGGAGTAGCTCTTCCCTACATTTTTCTGGGAACCAGACTGGCACTTCCTTGTCATAGGAGAACCAAAGAAGCACCCTCCTGATTTCCAGAAGACCAAAACTCAGGATTCTGTGGGTTCCACCCACATTCATACTAGGGGCTTTGCCCTGCTGAGCTCAGGGAAACAATCCAGGACAGGCTCAGAAGTGTGGCATGGGGACAATGGAACACACCCACCATTTTCCCTGAAGCCTGAATGGCAACTCCCACAAGAGATCCAGGGCTCCCATCCCCCCAATTCCAACAGAAGCTCTCTCAGAAACAGTCAGGTCAATGGCTAGACTAAGACTGACAGCAGGCCAGCAGGCCAAGGCAGGTGGAGGCAGATCCCACAGTGACTTAGTCACATGCTGACCCACTGCTGGGTCCTGTGCTGATAAAAGCCAGCCTTGCATACAGTAAGAACCATCCCAGGTGCAGCCAAGCCCAGAGAAGACAGCCACAAACATTGGATCACATGTAGCTTTGAATGGGTTGCCAAATGCAAAATGCGGACAGCATCAAACACTGGCTTACACCAGCTTCAGACAACATCACAGCCATATCCAAAGGGAGAACCCAGTAGGCAAGCACTAAACTCTACTGAGATGTATTTAACTTTGTTCTTTTTCATCATTTCTGTTATTTTTTCTTTTGCATACATTTTAATTATATGTTTCTTTCAATTTTTTCTTTTTTTCTACTTTTCTGTTATGCCTCTTATTTTACTCTTCTCTTTTGTTACTCCATTTGTTCCTTCTTTTCTTCTTTTCTTACTTTTATTATGCTTTCCCTTTGTTTTTTTTTTGTTTGTTTTTTGTTTGTTTTTTTGGTGATTTCCTCTTTCTATTGTTTACTCTTATTGTTTCTATTCCTTCTCTCTTCTCATAATCATTTTTCTTTCCTTTGGTTTTCTCATATATATATATTTTTTTGCTATTCCATTTCTCTTTTCACATTTATTATTATTATTGTCATTGATTTTGAGGTTGTCAGAGATTTGTTTTTGCATATTTAGTTCTGCTTTTTGTGTTGTTTGGTTTTGTTCCATCAATACCCGTACAACAACATACAAGACATGGAGGGGGGTAAGACTTGCAGTCAGCCAGCCTTAGGGGAGATACAACCAACAAATGGGGCAATAACAATCAAGACCAAAATACAACAGAAGAACCCTCATAAATAACACCAAGCACATTCCTATAGCACCCAGCTTAGGAGATCAAGGAGACTGAATCACTGAGTCCCTCAGGAATCCTACCACAGAAGATCATCACATAAAGATAGGGATCAAAGCAAACCTATCTAATACAGAGCTAAAAAAGAGTCAGGTAAAATGGGGAGACAAAGAAACAACCCAAAGAAAAGGAGAAATCCCCAGAAAAAAAGCTAAAAATTGAAGCGAGCAATTTATCAGACATAGAATTCAAAGTAATGGTTATCAGGATGCTCAAGAAACTTAGTGAGAACTACAAGGAACTTAGTGGGAACTATATATCAGCATGAAAAAGGATGTGAAAATTATGAATAAGAACCAGTTAGAAATTAAGAAACATTATCTGTACTGAAGAATACACTAGAAGTAATTAAAAGCAAGTTAGATGAAGCAGGGGATGAAATCAGTGACTTGGAAGACAAGGTATAAAAATCATCCAATCAGAGCAACCAAAAAAAAAAGAGTTAAAAAGAACAAGGGTGGTTTAAGGGAAATTTAGGGCAATAATATCCACTTCTTAGGGACACCAGAAGAGAAGAAAGTGAGCAAGGGATAGAAAACTTGATTGAAGAAATAATGACAGAAATATTACCTAACCTGGTGAAGGAAAAAGTCACACAAGTTTAGGAAGCACAGAGAACCCAATCAAGGTGAACCCAAAGAGACCCACACCAAGATGCATCATAATTAAGATGGCAAAGTTTAAATGCAAAGAGAGAAACTTAAAGGCGGTAAAAAAAAGGAACATTCAGTTTTCTACAAAGACCATCAGCTGATTTCTCAAAAGAAACAATTCAGGACAGAGGAATTGGCATAAAGTACTCAAAGTAATGAAAAACAAAGATCTGCAACTAAGACTACTTTATCCAGCAAGGACATAATTTAAAATTGAAGGTCAAATAAAGAACTTCCTAGACAAAAAAACAGCGAAAGTTCATTAGCATAAAAACAGCATTGCAAGAGATGTTAAAAGGACTGTTTTAAGAAGAAGAAATAGAGAGAGAGGAGCATAGTTATAAAGGAATAAAATGACAATGGTGCCCTGGCTGGTGTGGTTCAGTGGATTGAGTGCCAGCCTGCGAACCAAAGGGTCACTGGTTCGATTCCCAGTCAGGGCATATGCCTAGGTTGTGGGCCAGGTCCTAAGTTGGGGGTGCACAAGGGTCAACCACACATTCATATGTCTCTCCTTCTCTTTCTCCCTCCATTCCCCTCTCTCTAAAAATAAATAAATAAAATCTTAAAAAATAAAATGGCAATGAATAAGTACCTATCAATAATAACTTCAAATGTAAATCAATTAAATAGTCCAATCAAAATATATAAGGTAGCTGAATGGATTAAAAAAAATGGCCCATGAATATGCTGTCTACAAGAGACCCACCTCAGAACAAAAGAGTTACATAGGCTGAAGGTAAAAATGCTGGGATAGCAATATATTTTCTCTTATATCTAAGAAAATGGACTTCAAAACAAAGCCCATAACAATGGACAAAGAAGGTCACTACATAATACTTCAGAGATCAATCCAATGAGAGGATATAACCCTTGTAAACATATATGTACTCAGTATAGGAGCACCCAAATATATAAAGAAAATCTTGGAGGACTTTAAGGAAGAGATAGACAGTAACACAGTTATTTGGTGGGGAGGTAGATTTTAACACCCCCTGTCACCACAGGATAGATTTTCCAGATAAAAAACAACAAGGAAACAACTATCACAAACCACAGACTATATCAAATGGATTTAATTGATATTTACAAAGCATTTCATCCCAAAGCAGCAGAATATACATTCTTCTCAGGTTCACATGAATCATTCTCAGAGATAGACTATATGGTTGGACACAAAATGAGTCTTAACAAATTCAAAAGAACTGAAATCATATCAAGCATTTGCTCAGATCACAATGGCATGAAACTAGAAATCAACCTCAAGAAAAAAAAAACTTCAAAAACATTCAAATACATAGAGGCTAAATAACATGTTATTAAATAATGAATGGATTATCTATGAGATCAAGGAATAAATTAAAAAGTACCGGGAAACAAATGTTAATGAACACACAACATACCCAAACCTATGGAATCAAGTGAAAGCAATCCCGAGAGGGAAATTCATAGCATTACAGGTTTACCTTAAGAAGAAAGAAAAGGAAAATAAAGATGGCAGCCAATTAGGTGGAAGTTGAACCCAATGGTTCATGCTCCCAGCATATATTTCTGGCTGATCTTCTGACAAGTGACTTGAACAATCAACATAATCTCAGGAGATATTAATTTTTGAAGCCAAGGAGTACAGAGGATGCTTTGCATGATCTGGTAACATATTTTATTAGTCAAAGAGGAAATACCCTGAATGAGGCACCTACAGTAGAGGACAGGCCAGACAGAAAATACACCTTAGTAGCTCCCTCACCTTCTGGGGCAGGGGCCCTGGTCCCACACAGGGAACCCCCAACACTAATTGGGAGAGACTTGGGAGGGTGTATAGAATCTGGGAGACTCAGGCTACACACACACCAATAGCGAGCAGCATGTCCATAGTTGTAGCACCAACCAGGAGAGCTCCAGAGAGACATTTTATCTCTAAAAACTGTTGCAGGCACTGGCAGGTGTGGTCAGCCCTGACCAAGAGAGACTTCTTGCTTTTTGAAGATGTGGAGTATGTGGGGATCTGGTCAGTGACTTGGTGCTACTGTGTGGGTGTCACATGAGACTTTTTAAAATGGAAGCTGAAGCATGGCTGGGCAGGGACACCATGCACACATGCAGTGACAATGACAGCAAAGAAACCAGATTGAAAGTGCAGTTTGTTTCCACTGAATCCAGCTGTTCAGGCAGAACAGAAATTGGCACAGCAAAAGGATTGTAGGACCCCAACCAGCACAGCTGGTGAGTGGGGGGCAGTGCAGAAGGGTGAGTTCGGGACTGAGCCTCCTTTGAGAGCAGCAGACTGGGAGCTAGACAGGCAAGAGCTGAGCACCTGAGATTCTTTTCAGCCAGGCAGGTACCCTCACAATGCAGAGCTCACACTCCCAGGAAGAGGAAGGTGTGCCCAACCACTACCTATAGGATTAAAAACTGTGCAGAACAGTAAGGCCAGGCTCAAGAACCACCTGCTCCATGCATAATCACATGGGAAAGAAAGGATCTTCAACAGGTCCCTTTCTGAACTTTTATCAGATGATACAAGCTACACTGGTCCTCGGGCCCTAATCCACTGAAACCAGCAGAGCAAAGAGATTAGAGGTAGGTGAAGCATAGGGTATTCAGAGCCCTGCCCAGCTTCAGATTTTTTTCTAGAGCTGCCATCAGCACCAAGCAGGAAAGAGCTGACCCTTTTACACAGATTCGCCCCTCATGTGAAACAGACAGTTAATTAGTCAGAAACTATACATTATTAAAAATAGTCTCAGACAGACCAAGATGTATGGCACATAGGCCAGGGAACACACCCACCATCTTCCCTGAAGACTGCACAATGCCTCCCAGGAGTGATCCAGGGATCCCACACTTCCGATTGCACCAGAACCTCCTCTAGACCCCTTTAGAAGCAGGTGGATGTAGTATTTGTGGTGCAGTCAGACATTAGATGAAATACCCCCGGCCTTGAGCTAATAAAAAGCCAGTGAGGCAGAACAGCATGAAATAGCCAAGTGTGAAGGAGACAGCCACACGCTATGGATCACTTGTATCCTCAAACAGACTGCCTAAAGCTAGACTGGGACACCATCTGGTATTACCAGAGATGGATCCCAAAGGAGAAGACAGCAGCACACAATATGTAGTTGGGGGTGTGACTCTCAGTTAGCCATAGGGGAGAACCCACCAAGAATGAGCCAGCGACTAAAACCCAAATACAACAAGAGAGCCTACACAAATGGCAAAAAAGGGTGTCCCTAAAATATCCAGTTCAGGAGATCAAGGAAACTGCACCACTGAGTCCCACAGGACTCCTAAAATAGAAGGTCGCCCCTCACAAAGACAGGTAGTCAAAGGAGGCCAATCTGAGAAATGGAAACAAAATATAGTCACCTAAAATCAGGAGACCAAGAAACAACCTCCAATGGAAAGGAAGGGAGGGATACCCAGAAATGGAGGCAAGCAATTTATCAGCCATAGGGTTCAAAATAATGGTTATAAGGATGCTCAAGGAACTCAGTGAGAACTATAAAGAACTTTATGGAAGCTACAAGGAACTTAGTGGGAACTACATCAGCATGAAAAAGGACGTAGAAATGATGAATAAGAACCAGGAACAAATGAAGAATACAATATCTGAAAAGAATACACCAGAAGGAATTAAAAGCAGGCTAGATGAAGCAAGAGATCTAACCAGTAAATTGGAAGACAAGGTGTAAAAAAACACATACAGCAACAAAATGAAAAAGACTCAAAAAGAACGAAGACAGGATCCAAGATAGTGGTAGGGTAGTGGGCAGCTCCGTTCATCTGCTTTCAGACACGGACAGGATTTAAAGTCAGAACACAGAAAGGAGGGTGAGAGAAAGCATCTGTGAGTGATAGTATACATGGAGGAGAATGTGGGAAGTGCACAGAAGTACGCAGGAACTGGTCCACCTGTAGGGTGCTGAGGGGCCAATGGCCCATGCATTCTAGGTACACCAGAAGCTGATGACCGGGTTGTCTAGGTGGACCACCACCGCTGCCCAGCCCAGTACTACTGGCAGCACAGAATCAGGGTGGCTGTAGATCAGCCAGGACCCGAGAGCTACTGGGGCAGCAAGAGAAAGCCTGGGAGTTGTGGGCTCCAGAAATAGCATGGCAATAATGGGCAGGTTTGAAGCTGAAGACCTCTGGGGGTTGCAGGGACAGCACATTGTCATTGTCTTGTGTTATAGAAGAGCTGAGGGAATCTTCCTAATGCCACCTGGGAAAGATTCAGAGAGAATTTTTATCTAAAATTGTCGGTGGCCCTGTAAGGAAGTGTCCAGTCCTGACCATGAGAGGCTGTGTGATTTTTGAGGAGAGGGAGTGTGTGGAGAACAAGACCCCCAGGGACACATGCTACAGCATGGGGGTCATAGAGAAACTCTTTTAAAAAGGGAGCTGAGACATGCCTGGAGGCTCGGCTGGGACCTGGGCATTCAGGCTTGTGTGTGCAAGTGTGATGCAGCAGCTTTGCTAACCAAAAACTCAGAAACAGAGAATCCACTGAAGGAATGGGAGGACATGACCCAACATGGCTGGCAAGAAGAGGGAAGAGCAGAGTGGAAAATTCAGGCTGGACCTCCTGTGAGAGGGTGGTGGGCTAAGGTCTGGAAGGCAGGAGCTGAACACCTAAGGTTTGCTGCAGTCAGCCAGAGCCTTTCACTGACAGGTGAACGCATCCTCTACCTGTGGTATTACAGGGTTGGCACAGTGGTGAGGTCAGGCCCAGGGAAAAGGCCCTTTGCCAGATACTGTATGCTACACAGCCTCTCAGGTCCAATTTACTAAACCCAGCAGAGCAGAGAAAATAGAGACGGCTGCAACAAGATGCTATCTTCTCTCCTTCAAAGCTGTTTAACATTCATTTCATATCCTTCAAGTTTGGGAATAATATGGCACCAGGTTTTGTAATATAGTTGATTTCAAATCTAATATTTTGCTCTTTCCTTGTTTTAGTTCATACTACCTCCTTCCTCCTCCTTCATAATTTTCTTTTAAATTCTATTTTCTCTCTTGCTACAACTTGTTTTTATTCTGCACTATTACTGTTGCTTCCCTACCAGCTTCTCAAAACCATTGGTGATTGTCGTTAGTCATCTCACATTCCTTCTCCCATTATTAAAATATCCTTATTTTCTCTCCACCTTTATCAATCTTTTCTCATAGGTAGTGGATAAAGTGGTTGCTGTTAAAAGTCTTCAATCTTATTTCCAGCTAGTGACTATCTTTGTATTTCAAATCTCAAATTTCACTGTTCCCATCTCCTATTCCATTTGGCCTTTCTCCTGCCCTTCCCTTTTTTCATTATAAATGTTAATTTTTCCCTGTCTTAACTGGGTTTTCATCCTAATCTCCTAGAATTCCTTCTCCCTCTTTCCCCTCCAAATAACTTTTTTCCTCTAGGTATCTCTTAAGCTCTTCTTTCTTTCCTCGTGCCCTCTTATTCCCATTCCACCTGTAGAAATCTTAGCTAATTAGTTGTCGCTATCTCTGTAGTGGAGATTTTTCTGCAATTAGGGTTATATATATACATATATTTGTTGTTGTAGTGGTTGCCTGTTTTCTCTCTCTCTCTCTCTCTCCATATACATATGTATTATGTTTTTTTCTCTCTCTCCATATTATATATGTATTTTTTCCTTAAATTTAGATTTTAATCTAATACTATGTACTTCTCCTCTCCTACTCCATTCCACCTTCCCACTTTCCTTTTTTAGTTATGAAGTAAATTTTATTTTCTTTCCCACTTTGTCCTGTCTCTATTCCCTGTTCTTATTATTGCCCCTCCCTCTACTCTTACAAAATTAAAAAAAAACAGTCATCTCATATTTGATTTTCCTTTCTTATAATAGTCTTAATCACTTTACACCTTTATTAATATTGGCACATTGTCTGTTGGTAGTGTTATTGTGGATGGGGGATATCTTTGTGGCTATGGGTCTGTTTCCTGTGATATTTGGTGTTTATCATGGTAGCACCTGTACAACAGTGTACAAGATGGTAAGACAGAGTGACTCTCAGTCAGCCAACCACAGAGAAGAATCCACCAAAAAATGAGCCAACAACAACCAAAACCAAATCACAACCACATAAAAGGCATAAAGAGCATGGCAAGAGCATCAAGTGAAAGTGATCAAGGAGTTTCTACCACTGAGTCCCACAGATCTCCTACCATGGAAGAACACACCATGAGGACACAGAGTCAAGGCAGAAAAATATAACAAGCAGAAAAAAAAGAAGAAGAGTTACCTGAAAAGGGGAGAAAAAGAAACAACCCCCATTGAAGGGAAAGGAGGAATCCCCAGAAAGACCACTAAATAAAATTGATGGAACAAAACTATCAGACACTGAGCTCAAAATAATGGTTATAAGTATGTTCAAGGAGCTCAGCAAGAGCTCCAAAGAACTCCAAGAGGCTTCAAGGGACTTACTGTGATATACACCAACCTGAATGAGGTCATATAAATTATCAATAAGACATAGGAGTAAATGAAAATTATAATGTCTGAAATGAAGAACACAGTAGAAGTAATTAAAAGCAGGTTAGATGAAGCAGGGGGTTAAATCAGTGACCTGGAGGACAAGGTAGAAAAAAATCCCAGACAGAGTAAAAAAATGGAAAAAAGACTCAGAAAGAACAAAGAGGGTTTAAGGGAGCTGCAGGTCAACATGAAACATAATAATATCCATATAATAGGGATATGAGAAAGAGAAGAATAGGAGCGAGTGATATAATTTTGAAAAAATAATGACAGAAAAATTCCCCAACTTGATGAGAGAAAAGGTCATGCAAGTCATGAGATACAGAGGGTCCCAGTCAAGATGAACTCAAAGAGGTTCACTCCCAGACACATCATAATTAAAATGGCAGATATCAAGACAAAGAAAGAATCTTAAAAGCAACAAGGGAGAAACAGATCATAACATACAAGGGAGTTCTGATAAGGCTAGCAGGTCATTTATCAACAGAAACACTACAAGCCAGAATGGAACGGCAAGAAATATTCTAAGCAGAGAGGTCCTGAAAAGCAAAGGTCTTCAACCAAGACTACTCTACCCTGCAAGGCTCTTATTTAAAATGGAAGGTGAAATAAGGAGTTTCTGAGACAAAAGAAGGCTAAAAGAATGTGCCTTCACCACACCAGCATTGCAAGACATGCTAAACGGGCTGCTTTAAAAGATGAAGGAAAAGAATGAGAGAGAGCAGAATACAGGTACTGGGGGGTTGGGGGGAATGGCTATGAATAAGTACCTATCAATAATAACCTTAAATGTAAATGTATTAAATGCTCCATTCAAAAGACAAAACTTAGGTCAATGAATAAGTACACATGACCCACATATATGCTGCCTAAAAGAGACACGCCTCAGAACAAAAGAGCTACAAAGACTGAAAGTGAAGGGATGGAAAAAAAATGTTCTAAGCAAATGGAGAGGGCAAAAAAAAGCCTGGGTAGCAATACATATATCAGAAAAAATAGATTTTTTTTTAAAAGGCCATTAAAATAGACAGAGAGATAAAGGCGCAAGATGGTGGAGGAGCGAGTGAAAGCCACACTGACCTCCTCCCAGGACCAATCAGGAATTACAACTAAATTGTGGAGAAATCACCTGGAACAAACAACTGAGAACTGGCGAGAGAAAAGCCTTTAAACCTCGGACAGACAGAAGTATCAATTTCAGCACAACTTGACTGGTAAGGAGTGGAGCAGAACCACAGGAGGCTGGCTGGGCACCCTCAGGTAGCAGTGCCAGAGGGATATGTAAGTGGTCAGTTGGATCCCCTTGAGAAGAGTGGGTTCTAAACCATAAGCGGGTATCCCCAGGCTACAGTGCCAGGGCCCAAAAAGTACACAGATAACAGCCAGCTGTGAAAAGTGGCAGGGTTGCTCTCTGCGAGAGATGGGTGGCTGGAGACTGAAAGAGCCATTTCAAGAGACAACACATAAATTTTCACTTGCAGCCACCTACCCTGGGCTCCAACAAAAGCAGGTGGAAAGAGTGGGCTACAGACACCTGAGGAGAGACTGGGGAAGGAGGCTTTGGGGAGAGAACTGAGAGAGTAGATGCTGGAATCCCAGTGCGGAGTCATCCTCTATGAGGCAGCAGCCATCTTGCTCAGATAGACCACTCCCCTGAGTGACAGCAGCCTGAGAGGAAACAATGGCTCCACCCCCAGAAAGGAGTCTGTGCTGGCCCTGTGGTGCTTAAGCCTGAATGCTAACTACAGAGTGGCAGCGACAGACAGTAAGCCCCTGCAAAGGGAGGGCAGGGTGGACTAGAGATGCTTGAGGAGAGACTGGGGATGGAGTCTCTTGGGAGAGCACTGAGTAGATGCTGGGATCCTGGTGTTGAGTCATCCCCCACAATGGCTATTGAGCTTACACACACCACTCCCCTCTGAGCAGCAGCCTGAGGGGAAACACTAGCCCCGACCACAAGAGGGATTCTGACCCACGCTACGGTGCTTAAGTCTGACTACTCAGTGCAGAGTGATTAGATTAACAACTGAAGGAGACAGCCACAGATAGTACATTCCTGGAAATCTCCAACAGGCTGCCCAAGGTCAGATGGGGTCAACATCTGACATCACCAGAGGTGAATCCAAAAAGAAAAAAACAGCGGAAAATACTAGAGGCTACAAAGATGAAATTCACTGTGGTCTTCTCCATGATTTGCGATATTTTCTTTACTGCATAGCTTTTTACTGCATGCATTCAGTAGTGCAGGCTCCTCAATCTTCTGAACTTGATGCTCTTGGGATGCCTTTTATGACTTTTATATGGTCTTTCTGGTTGTAATTGTGTTTTGTTTATTGGTGGATCATTCTTTGGTGGGTCCTTCCATCCAGTTGGCTGACTGAGATTCACTCTGCCCACCATGTCTTGTATGTTCTTGTGCAGTTGCACTGTTTTTCTTTTTGTTGAACAACCCCTGGTGTTGTCAGATGGTGTCCCAATCTAGCCTAGACAACCTATTTGAGACTACCAGGGTTCCACTGTCCATGACTGACTCCTTCAGTTGTTAATCTAGTCACTCTGTAATCAGCAATCAGGCTTTAGTGCCACAGGGTGGGGCAGAGTAATTCCATCATGTGGGGCTATTTCTTCCTCTCAGGCTGATGTCTCTTGGAGTGTAATGGTCTATCTGAGTAAGATGGCTCCTACAGTATGGGGGATGAGTTAGCACCATGGTCCTGGTAACTGGTCCCTCAGTTTTCTCCCCAAAACCACCATCCTCAGTCTTTCCTCAAGCATCTCTAGTCCACTCTGTCCACTCTTTGCAAGACTCCAGTGTAAGTGGCTGCAAATGAAATTTTGTTCATTGTCCTTTTAAAAGGCTTTCTGTAACTCCAGCCATTTTTTTCCCAATAGAGAGACACCCTGCCACTTTTCACAACTGGATGTTATCTGGGTCCTTTTAAGGCTCTGGTGCTAAAGGCTGCAGAGCCCAGCTTGGGTTTATTCCCCACACTTCCCAGGAGGAAGCCCTTGGCCACTGAAATATTCCTTTAGCACTTCAGCTACCACCTGTGGGAGACAAGTCAGCCCTCTCGCATCTCCTCTGCACTCCCTGCCAGTCATGTTGCGGTGAAGCTGTTTCTTCTGCCTGTTCATGGTTATGAGGCTTCTCTCCCACTATTGTTTATTTGTTTATTCTGGATAATTTCTCTACAATTTAGTTGTAATTCCAGATTGGTCCTGGGAGGAGGTTAGTGTAACTTCCACTTACTCCTCCACCACCTTGGATCTCTGTACTAGTCCTAGCAAATCATTAAACCTGGGAGTCATCTTAGGAACCCTTGATACACCTGGATTGGATCCTATATGCTGAGGTTCCATTCATTTCCATGGCAATAGTACTGTTATGAGAAAGAATGAAATGGCAGGCCCACGGTCACTTGGAGGAATCAACCTGTCACTTAGGAACCAATTATTTAGCTGTTTGAATCCACAGCCCCATGCACAAATCCTGGACAACCGTGTCTCCTACAACCATGTTCCCCTCTGACATCACCCAGTTCTAGAAGACTATTCTGAATGTAACGGGGAGGTATTGAAAAATTTTGAGCAAGAACTTAGGAAATGAATTTGATGGCAACGTTGTAAATGGATTGAAGTAAGAAGAGATTGGGGAAGTCAATTAGAAGGCTGCTGTACCATATTGCATATGATCATTCTGCTTTGTTGCTTTCCCTTCCTACATATAGGTACACACACAGGTACATGCACTCTCACACCACCTACTACTGGATTCTCTGGGTCGCTGGTAAAGCAGGATCCTTATCTATCTGGGTCCTAGGTCCAATTTCAAAAGCTTCATGTTGAAGTCACCATTCAATAGGCATTTCTTGATCTTGGCGCATAGAAAACTTTTCCTTTGGTGTTAGTTCAAGTCATCTGGCCTCTTCCCCACTGCCACTGAGTTGAAATTCCCATTGTGATTGGCACAAAGCCCAGAGTCAACTACACATTTGCCTGGCATGAAATTCTTATGTCATCCCACTGATTTTCTTGGGATGTCCAAGATTTTCCCCTAACATTTACATAAAATATCCTACCTGCGACTTCAGGTCCACTATCTCCAGCAAATAAAACAGGTCCTTAAACCACAGTGACATATGGAGAGGAGGTAGTCATTACAGGCATTCATAAAGCTAGTTTAATTAGCTCAGGTTGGAGAAAATTCTCTTCCCTAGTGCAGCCTCCATTTGATTTTCTAGAATGTCAGAGCTAAAGGGTTCCTTAGAGATCATTCTCCTATGAATGAGGTGACTGAGACCCAGGGAGAATAAGTAGATTTTACTAGATTACCCTGCTACTTGGTGACAGAACTGAGACTAGATGCAGTTTCTTAGGTTCCGGGTCAGCTTTCTTTTCATTATATTTAGCTCTCAAGGCAATGTTGTTTTGAACCCTGCTGCTGTACTGTAGAGAAAATTTTATTCTTATGTGTCCAGTTTTCAGGAAATTGAAAATCTAAAGATAAGGAAGATTAAAAATGATAAATCAGCCACTCACAATTCCAAAAGAAACTAATAAGAGGTAACACCTTGAAGTTTTCAGTGTCCTAGGGCATAGCAGCAATGGCAATAAAATATTTGTTGTTTTTATAGAATACATTTTGATGTTCTTAATACTTGCTTTTTTGTTGTTGTTTGTTTTTAGAGGTCAATCAACCATTCAAATATCTCATTTAATTAAACTTTTCTTTACTAACTTTATTTTTATTGTTGACAATATTACAGATGTTCATATTCCTCCTCCCCTTACCCCCCTCCACTGAGTCCCAGCAATCTCTTTCCCTCTGGCCATCACCACACTGTTGTCTGTGTTTGTAAGTTATACATATATGTCCTTTGGCTAATTCTTTCACCTACTTTTCATCCAGTCTTCCCTTGTCCAACCCATAGCTCTCAGTCTGTTCCATGTATCCATGCTTCTGTTTCTATTTTGTTCATCAGTTTATTTCGTTCATTATATTCCACATATAAATGAGATCATATGGTATTTGCCTTTCTCTGACTGGCTTATTTCACTTAGCGTAATAATCTCCAAGTCCATCCATGCTGTCTCAAGGGGTAAGAGTGCCTTCTTTTTTATGGTCTCATAGTGTTCTATTGTGTAACTGTACCACAGTTTTTTAATCCTCTCATCTACCAATTGGCACTTAGACTGTTTCCAGGTCTTGGTTATTGTGAATAATGCTGCTATGCACATGGGGGTCCATATAGCAATAATTTTTGAACTGGTGTTTCTGGATTCTTAGGATATATTCCCACAAGTGGGATGGCTGGGTCAAAGGGCAGTTCCATTTTTAATCTTTTGAGAAAACTCCATACTGTGTTTTATCCTCACCCGAGGACATTTTTTTTATTGCTTTGAGAGAGAAAGAGAGAGAGAGAGAGGGGGAGAGAGAGAGAGAGAGAGAGAGAGAGAGAAACATGCCTGTGGGAGAGAAACATTGATTGGTTGACTCCCATATGAACCTAGACCTGGGATTGAACCCTCAACTCTTCAGTCCATGGGATGACGTTCCAACCAACTGAGCCACACTGGCCAGGGCTCTATACTGTTTTCCACTGTGGCTGCACCAGTCTGAGTTACCACCAAGGGTGCACTAGGGTTTCCTTTTCTCCACAGCCTCATCAGCACTTGTTTGTTGATTTATTGATGGTGTCCATTCTGGCAGGTGTGAGATGATACTTCATTGTGCTTTTCATTTAAATTTCTATGATGATTAGTGATGTTGAGCATCTATTCATATGTCTATTGGCCCTCTCTATGTTCTCTTGGGAGAAATGTCTCTTTAGGTCCTGTGCCCATTTTATAATTGGATTGTTTGTCTTCCTGGTGTTGAGTTGTATAAATTCTTGATATGTTTGGAAAATTAACTCCTCATCAGATATATCATTGGCAAATATGTTCTCCCACAGAATGGATTCTCTTTTTATTTTGTTGATGGTTTCTTTTGCTGTGCAGAAGTTTTTTAGTTTGATGTAGTTTCATTTGTTTATTTTTTCCTTTTTTTCCCCTTTCTCTAGGAGATGTATCAATAAAAACATTGCTATGGGAGATGTCTGAGATTTTACTGCCTGTTTTTTTCCAGGATTTTTATGGTTTCATGACTTACATTTAAATCTTTTATCCATTTTGAGCTTATTCTTGTGTATGGTGTAAGTCAGTGGTCTAGTTTAATTTTTTTGCATGTAACTGTCCAATTTTCTTAACACCATTTATTGTCTTTATTGTACACTCTTGCCTCCTTGTCAATTAATGGGCAATAGAGACATGGGTTTTTTTCTGGGCCCTCTATTCTGTTCCATTTATATATGTGTCTGTTCTTATGCCAGTACCAGGCTGTTTTGATTACAGTGGGCTTGTAATATAGTTTGATATCAGGTATTGTGATACCTTCTACTTTCTTATTTTTTCTTTGGATTGCTGATGCTATTTGGTGGGTTTTTGTTCCATATAAATTTTTGGAATATTTGTTTTAGACCTGTGAATTATGCCTAATTAGATTTTTAATTTTGAGATTATAGATGACAATGCAGGTATATGAAATAGTACAGAGAGATTCAAAGCACAATTTATTCAGTAATCTCTAATGATGACATCTTGCAAAAGCTGTTAGTATAATATTACTATAGTAATATTTGTAATAATATTACAACTTTTAATGTAGTAATAGTTGTAGTATAATATTTTATGATATTGACATTGATACAGACAAAATACAGTTTATTCATATCACCACAGATGTTCCTTATTTGCCCATTTATTACTACACTCACCTTCCTTCTACCCGCCCCTGCTCCCATAAACCTTGGCTACTACTAATCTGTTGTCCATTTATATAATTTCATCATTTGAAGAATATGTAAATTGAAGTCTTATAGTATATAACTTTTTGAGATTGGGTTTTTTTTTCACCCAGCCTAGTTCCCTGGAAGTTCATCCTGGTTGTTGCATATATCAATAGTTTATTCCTTTTTACTATGGAGTAGTATTCTGTGATATGGATGTATCACAGTTTGTTTATCCATTCATTCCATTAAATGACATCTGGATTATTCGAGTTTTGGGCTATTACAAATAAAGCTGGTATGAAAATTTGTGTACAGTATTTGTATGAATATAAATTTTTATTTCCCTGGAATAGAAGCCCAAGAATGTGATTGCTGAATTCTGTAGTATCACATGCTTAGTGTTTCACAAAACTGCTCATTTTCTAAGTGGCTATACCACTTTACATTCCCACCAGCAATGTATGAGTGATCCAATTTCTCTGCATCCTTACCAATATTTGATATTGTCATATTTTTTCTTTCTTTCTTTCTTTCTTTCTTTCTTTCTTTCTTTCTTTCTTTCTTTCTTTCTTTCTTTCTTTCTTCTTTCTTTCTTTCTTTCTCTTTCTTTCTTTCTTTCTT